>JAWNMR010000448.1:0-49730 GCA_035043845.1 Drosophila picticornis
GTATAAAGAAGACAAAAATATTTTTAAAGCGATCATTTGACGGTATTGAGCTTAATGCTTAAATTACTTCAACTTCTTCAACTGCAGCGAGTAAATATATTCAGTTCATATTAGATCACTATTTTTGCTGCGGTTACGTCGTTAATTAAATTAACAAGTCTTTGATGCTGTTAGTGAAATTAATCGGAGCAATGTAACTATAAATCAGAAGTTACATCACGTATGACATAATTTTATTTCGGATGCTCTAATATCCACCGAGTAGGCTGTTTACTGTTGTACTGTTGTATATATAAATAACTTTCTAATCATAGCATTCGCGTTAGAATACTCAAGTCTAGGGACCAATTTCAAAATTTACACCTTGTTTTATCAGAAATATTTAATGATATTGATATCGAAATGTCCTGACTTCACGAAAAATTAGTTTTCGCTCTTCGCAAACTCCTTGTACATATAGATATAGGAATTTTACTATTAATTCTGACAGAAGAACTATTTTCAGCGGTTTGTTATGTTTTATGTTCCGTGAAGATATGAAAATCACGAATTAGTAACTCAGTAGTGCAAACAAAATTTGCAGCTAGTTCAAACAAATCGAAAAAAATTTAATAGTTTGAATGATAGTGAACTTCAAAATGGTTTAAATAGTGCAATGCTCGAAGAAAACGAGGAAATTGTTAATAATGAAGAATAAGTAAGTGAAGGATTTAGAGTTTTGAGTTTTCTAGAAATAACATAGATGGGAATTATCAAGATGAAAACTTGGGGGACAATAATGTCCGTCTAATAAAACTACCAGCTGTAATTTTCGAAAGAACTTACCAAAATATTATCAGATCTCTAAATTTAAAGCATAAGACTTATGTCTTTCACAATGCCAACTACAAATCTGTATATTACGGATTTGTTGAAGGTGATGCTGGACTATCTCCGTTATGTACAATAATAAACCAGGAAGTGATCCAACTTCTGTTAATTTGCTACTGTGTGCCTTCGGAATCAGTAGCTCAATTCTATATTTCATATTTTCACTTCCAATTAACGAATCCGGTTCATATTCAAGTGCCTTAAGCCATGATTGAGTTGAGTACTTTGTATTCAAGGCTCCAAAATGTTTACTAATTTGGACTCCATTCCTTCTCCATTTGGTATTATTTCTGTCATAGTATTTGGAAATCTACGACAGTTATCGCCTTTAGGTGATTGTTGGATCTTTGAATCCAACTCACATTATTGATCTTTGAAATGAAATTATTGATCAGTGAAATTTTTACTCAACTCACAGAAATTATGCGACAACGGGAGGATCAATTATTCGCTTCTGCCTTACACAAACTACTTCGAACGTATTTTGTTCATTTAGTTAACAATTCCGCCCTTGATGTATTTTTTCATAACACTGAAAGCCTTCATTGTACATTGGAGGCGTTCGAGCAGACAAATTATTGTGACAGTCGTCAATTATATGCTTCGTTGAAGCCTCATCACATCCCAACAAAAATATTAAAATTCTAGGATTTACCATTGTTGTCCGTCTGGATTGTGAGGTAATGCCTCATGCAGAGTGACCTCAGAGGATCAATGCAATGCCTCATTTACGTCATGAATGAAATTTTAAAAAATATTTCTCATTGGCTAAACGGTAGAAACGCATCTGAATCAGTGGTTTTTGAGATTGCAGTGTTCCGCTTCAAATCTATGGACTTTTTAATTATTTGTAAAATTCCCTATTATTGCATTTAGTGATATGAGTGATTTGCATATTGATATGAGTATTTATTTCGACAGCATTGAATTATGAATAATAGTTGATTTAATTTGTGCCTTAATAAGCTTGATAGGTCTGGGAGTCTTTACAATGAACTATGAACGATGAACAATGAACTAGTATTGAAAATAGAATAAATTAATTTTTCTTTTAAAGTTTCTTAGATTAGTATACATGCATACACAGTGTCTCACAGCTTATCTGAGCCAGTGTCTAGCAAAAATTTTAATTGCCTGCCATAAACTAATTCTACAATATTTTTAAAAAATTCCAAGGACTGATGGCGGGTACCTATATCAACCACCAAAAGGAATATATGATCCCAATAAACTGGGGTTTCACCACCTGCTAGGTCGGGTTATGTAAAGGATGAAAGAGCAGTGTGTAAACTGTGCGCCGGGTTCTGCGCAACCATGACTTCAATGCCCGAGCACTACGGAAGACGCCATTCATAAGCGAAAAAACAAAGAGATTAGGATGACGTTCACCACAACCCACATGGACAAGGATTTGGGGTTCCGGAACATGGTCATATTTGAAGGAGAGTAAAAATTCAACATTTTTGGCTCGGACGGACGAAATTATGTCCAATGCTGATCTGAATCCCGAAAACCTAAAGGCAACCGTCAAGCACGGCGGAGGAGGTGTCGTGGTAGAGGCATGTACCTCGGCAGCCGGCGTCAAAAATTTGGTGTTCACTGAAACAACAATGGACAAGAATGTGTACCTCAGTAAATACAAGATAAAGAAGAAAAGCATTGCACACTTTCTTACATATAGGTGTGTAAAACTATTTAATGAAACATTTGGATATTAAGCTATATTTAATAGCTGGGTTCAGGGTATATAAAGAAGAATATAAAAAGCAATACAAATGAACAGAACAGTGCGGGTACTGCAGAAAACTGTGAACTTTCGCTAAACGCTTTAGAGATGACATCATATATTGGGACATCTGAATGAAAGCGATTTGAAATATATGGCTAAATATGGTAAAGCCTACTGCTTGAAAATGTGCGAGAATTTAAAATTGCAAAATCTGCATGAGCAAAAAGCAAACTGTAACGTTTATAAAAGTGGAAAAGAAAAACGTACGACAGAACTATTAGAAATAGTTTACAGCGATGTATGCGGCCCAATGACACCGCAATCTATGGAAGGTTATAAATTGTTCGCAACTTTTGTAGATGACTATTCACGCTATTGTGAAGTTCACTTTCTTAAACAGAAGTCAGAGTTATTTGAAACTTTTAAAGTATATAAAGATAAGTATTTTAGTCAAATATCGAGACTGAGTTTTGCAACAAAGAGTTCGACAGGTATATGAAGGTAAATGAAATCCAGAGACGCCTTACAACACCGCACATGCCACAGCGGAATGGATTAGCTGAGAGAAAGGATCGTACCCTGGTCAAGATGGCACGCTGTATGATGAAGCAATCCGCTGCGCCGCCATCCTTTTGGGCAAAAGCAGTAAATGCAGCATGTTACATCAAAAACAGATGTGTAATGCGGGGTCCATGCGGCGGTGGTCTCCATATTTATTGGACGAGGAAATTTACTGTTGATTAATTAATTACAGGGTTCAAATGAAGGTAAATTTGAGTCAAGATCGGAAGAATACATACATACGCTGAGTTTTACGAAACGGACCAAAACTCAAACGGAGTTTTCGGCATCAATATCACGAGTAAACTTTATGATGGATCCACCAACGACGATAACAGTTCAGTTGAAAGAAGAAAGTAGTTGAGCAGCAGCATGGCAGAGGGCGTCCCACGATCGAGAGGGCATGCCAACGTGGTAGGCCACGGAAAATATATCAACCACCAGCACAAGTGATCAGCAGCGACGAGCAGAGCAGCTCAAGCGAGACATTCGAGGAATGTGAAATTGACAGATAATCCAACTACACTAAAAGAGGCGAAAAGCCACGAGGACAGCGTCATTTTGACAAGGGCAATTGAACATGAGATAACATGAGAGATAGTGGAAAGCCCTAAGGATCGAAAGATTATAGGTTACAATATGGTGTTTCGGACAAAAAACAATGGTACCGTTTTAGGAGACAAGAAAGTTCGATTATTCTATAAAGGATATGCACAAAGCCCTGGAGAACATTTTAATGAAACGTTTTCACCTGTAGCACAATTCACATCAGTCCGACTTTTGGTGGCCATGGCAGCGGATCTTGATATGGTATGGTATGGTATATACATCAAATGGACGTGGTCACAGTCTGGGCATAGAATTAAAGCAGAATCTGAAAGAGCATCGCATATTCCTTGCACATGCAAAATACACCGACGCCATATTGAAAAGATTCGGGATGACTGATACTATCAGAACTTAATTGGCTCTGTTATGGTTCTTTCAGTTACAACTCGTCCAGATATTGCGTACGCCGTAAACGGCGGAAACGGCGAAGCGCATTCTTCAGCATTCTAGCGGAGAAAAACAACTCGGCCTGCTATTCAATCGAACAGGCGAAGATATGCTGACTGACAGGTGGTCATATTCTGGACAGGCGATTATGTTAGCAGGTACCGCAATAAGTTGGGTGGCACAAAAATAACACACCGTCGCTTTGTCAAGCACAGAGTCCAAGTACTTTTATAACTTGCTCAGCAACTGAGACTAGGTGGGCGGAGCTCTGTGTTTTACTTTCCAAAAAAGGTAGACAAAGTTAATATTTCTGAAGATATAAATACTGAGACTAGGTGGGCGGAACTCTGAGTTTTACTTTCCAAAAACGTAGTCAAAGTTAATATTTTTGAAGATTAATATTTAAATTAGAATGACAAATCGCGTATTATTACAGCTGATCCAGTAACTTGCGCTAGGTATTTTGATTTCCGTTATAAAGTAAATCTAAAATTAATGAAAAGTGTTGAATATATGTAAAAGATCAATACAAAATTCCGATTACTAATTTTAATAACAGGGATATCGATACTGCGCTCAATACTCCAACTTAAGAATACATTGAATAAAAGTCATTCTTAGTCTAACCGCAAATCCCAACTGGTTATGGGTGCAGGCATAAAAAAAAAGTTGATTGAAACGAAGGTTATGTTAAAAAGCCGCTTTTAAGATGAAGTGAAGTTTTCATTAGAATTGCATAATTTGGATTGCTGTGTGCATTATCAACTAAAGTTTTCTGTATGAGTACGAGTGAAAAATGAGTGCTCTGTACAATATAGACAAGTTGGATATAGGATATAAAATACATACTGGTTGAATATGCAGACCAGGCTAAAGAATATCGTCTTTACAACAGCGTTGCAGCTCCTTAAGAAATTTGGCATGGAAGCGTGTCGACCAGCTTCTGGGTACACCACCAAATGTAAGAGCCAACAATGAGAAACGGTCAACCAGGCAGAGTACCAGTCACTGATCGTATAATTAATGTATATTCAAGAGCACTGGGTAGCAGCAATATCTAAGGACGACGTCTTCAACGGGAATAACATATACTAAAACTGGAAATCCCATCAAAGGATACGTTGATGCGGACTGGGGTGGACGCATTCGTTCTTGGAAGTAGCGCATTCTCATGGGAAAGCAGGAAGCAGTCGTCAGTAGCACTAAGAACTAAAGAAGCTGGTTGTATTCGCAAATTATGTAACGAAATGAATATATAAAAAGTATTGAAAAGTATTGTAATTCATGGCGACAATTTGAGCGCTATGAACTTAGTTAAAAATCCAGTTTACCATGCATAGCATGGTCAGTATTGGGTATTGAGGGGGAGTGTTGAAAATATGTAAAAGATCAATACAACATTCCGATTATTAACGTTAATAACAGGGATATCGATACTGCGCTCGATACCCCAACTTAAGAATACATTGAATAAAAGTTCTTCTTAGTCTAACCGCAAATCCCAACAAAAAAGATATGGCGGTCATGAAATATTATTGGCGATTTGAGTTTCAGCAACGGGGCGCGCCTAATATCAAGGCATGTTTTCTCTGAAAGATACCCTAGCTTAACAAAAATAATGAGTCAAATATTCTCCCTCTTAAGTCCTTTATTGATCCGGTTATAACTCCATTTTTTGAGTATCATATCCCATACCATGCAATTTTGAAAACATTCATTTCCATTTAGAGCATTCGTTTGATCGTGAAACTATAGAATTTCTGTGCACTTTTAAAAACTTTTTGTTCAGCAATCAACTTATCATTAGTTATGACATTAGTGATGATTTAACATTAGCTATGAGTGCACTTAGATCAAGTATAAAGAAGACAAAAATATTTTTAAAGCGATCATTTGACGCTATTGAGCTTAATGCTTAAATTACTTCAACTTCTTCAACTGCAGCGAGTTAATATATTCAGTTCATATTTGATTCCTATTTTTGCTGCAGTTACGTGGTTAATTATATTAACAAGTCTTTGATGCTATAAGTGAAATTCATAGGAGCAAAGTAACTATAAATTAGAAGTTACATCACATATGACATAATTTTATTTCGGATGCTCTAATATCCACCGAGTAGGCTGTTTACAGTTGTACTGTTGTATATATAAATACTTTCTAATCATAGCATTCGCGTTAGAATACTCAAGTCTAGGGACCAATTTCAAAATTTACCCCTTGTTTTATCAGAAATATTTAATGATATTGATATCGAAATGTCCTGACTTCACGAAAAATTAGTTTTCGCTCTTCGCAAACTCCTTGTACATATAGATATAGGAATTTTACTATTAATTCTGACAGAAGAACTATTTTCAGCGGTTTGTTATGTTTTATGTTCCGTGAAGATATGAAAATCACGAATCAGTAACTCAGTATTGCGAACAAAATTTGCAGTTAGTTCAAACAAATCTAAGAAAATTTAATGGTTTGAATGATAGTGAACTTCAAGATGGTTTAAATAGTGCAATGCTCGAAGAAAACGAGGAGATTGTAAACAATGAAGAATAAGTAAGTGAAGGATTTAGAGTTTTGAGTTTTCTAGAAATAACATAGATTGGAATTATCAAGATGAAAACTTGGGGGACAATAATGTCCGTCTAATAAAACTACCAGCTGTAATTTTCGCAGAGAACTTACCAAAATATTATCAGATCTCTAAATTTAAAGCACAAGACTTATGTCTTTCACAATGCCAACTACAAATCAGTACATTACGGATTTGTTGGAGGTGATGCTGGACTATCTCCGTTATGTACAATAATAAACCAGGAAGTGATCCAACTTCTGTTAATTTGCTACTGTGTGCCTTCGGAATCAGTTGCTCAATTCTATATTTCATATTTTCACTTCCAATTAACGAATCCTGTTCAGATTCAAGTGCCTTAAGCCATGATTTGGTGAGTACGTTGTAGTCAAGGCTCCAAAATGTTTACTAATTTGGACTCCATTCCTTCTCCATTTGGTATTATTTCTGTCATAGTATTTGGAAATCTACGACAGTTATCGCCTTTAGGTGATCGTTGGATCTTTGAATCCAACTCAAATTATTGATCTTTGAAATGAAATTATTGATCAGTGAAATTTTTAATACAACTCACAGAAATTATGCGACAACGGGAGGATCAATTATTCGCTTCTGCCTTACACAAACTACTTCGAACGTATTTTGTTCATTTAGTTAACAATTCCGCCCTTGATGTATTTTTTCATAACACTGAAAGCCTTCATTGTACATTGGAGGCGTTCGAGCAGACAAATTATTGTGACAGTCGTCAATTATATGCTTCGTTGAAGCCTCATCACATCCCAACAAAAATATTAAAATTCTAGGATTTACCATTGTTGTCCGTCTGGATTGTGAGGTAATGCCTCATGCAGAGTGACCTCAGAGGATCAATGCAATGCCTCATTTACGTCATGAATGAAATTTTAAAAAATATTTCTCATTGGCTAAACGGTAGAAACGCATCTGAACCAGTGGTTTTTGAGATTGCAGTGTTCCGCTTCAAATCAATGGACTTTTTAATTATTTGTAAAATTCCCTATTATTGCATTTAGTGATATGAGTGATTTGCATATTGATATGAGTATTTATTTCGACAGCATTGAATTATGAATGATAGTTGATTTAATTTGTGCCTTAATAAGCTTGATAGGTCTGGGAGTCTTTACAATGAACTATGAACGATGAACAATGAACTAGTATTGAAAATAGAATAAATTAATTTTTCTTTTAAAGTTTCTTAGATTAGTATACATGCATACACAGTGTCTCACAGCTTATCTGAGCCAGTGTCTAGCAAAAATTTTAATTGCCTGCCATAAACTAATTCTACAATATTTTTAAAAAATTCCAAGGACTGATGGCGGGTACCTATATCAACCACCAGAAGGAATATATGATTCCAATAAACTGGGGTTTCACCACCTGCTAGGTCGGGTTATGTAAAGGATGAAAGAGCAGTGTGTAAACTGTGCGCCGGGTTCTGCGCAACCATGACTTCAATGCCCGAGCACTACGGAAGACGCCATTCATAAGCGAAAAAACAAAGGGATTAGGATGACGTTCACCATAACCCACATGGACAAGGATTTGGGGTTCCGGAACATGGTCATATTTGAAGGAGAGTAAAAATTCAACATTTTTGGCTCGGACGGACGAAATTATGTCCAATGCTGATCTGAATCCCGAAAACCTAAAGGCAACCGTCAAGCACGGCGGAGGAGGTGTCGTGGTAGAGGCATGTACCTCGGCAGCCGGCGTCAAAAATTTGGTGTTCACTGAAACAACAATGGACAAGAATGTGTACCTCAGTAAATACAAGATAAAGAAGAAAAGCATTGCACACTTTCTTACATATGGGTGTGTAAAACTATTTAATGAAACATTTGGATATTAAGCTATATTTAATAGCTGGGTTCAGGGTATATAAAGAAGAATATAAAAAGCAATACAAATGAACAGAACAGTGCGGGTACTGCAGAAAACTGTGAACTTTCGCTAAACGCTTTAGAGATGACATCATATATTGGGACATCTGAATGAAAGCGATTTGAAATATATGGCTAAATATGGTAAAGCCTACTGCTTGAAAATGTGCGAGAATTTAAAATTGCAAAATCTACATGAGCAAAAAGCAAACTGCAACGTTTATAAAAGTGGAAAAGAAAAACGTACGACAGAACTATTAGAAATAGTTCACAGCGATGTATGCGGCCCAATGACACCGCAATCTATGGAAGGTTATAAATTGTTCGCAACTTTTGTAGATGACTATTCACGCTATTGTGAAGTTCACTTTCTTAAACAGAAGTCAGAGTTATTTGAAACTTTTAAAGTATATAAAGATAAGTATTTTAGTCAAATATCGAGACTGAGTTTTGCAACAAAGAGTTCGACAGGTATATGAAGGTAAATGAAATCCAGAGACGCCTTACAACACCGCACATGCCACAGCGGAATGGATTAGCTGAGAGAAAGGATCGTACCCTGGTCAAGATGGCACGCTGTATGATGAAGCAATCCGCTGCGCCGCCATCCTTTTGGGCAAAAGCAGTAAATGCAGCATGTTACATCAAAAACAGATGTGTAATGCGGGGTCCATGCGGCGGTGGTCTCCATACTTATTGGACGAGGAAATTTACTGTTGATTAATTAATTACAGGGTTCAAATGAAGGTAAATTTGAGTCAAGATCGGAAGAATACATACATACGCTGAGTTTTACGAAACGGACCAAAACTCAAACGGAGTTTTCGGCATCAATATCACGAGTAAACTTTATGATGGATCCACCAACGACGATAACAGTTCAGTTGAAAGAAGAAAGTAGTTGAGCAGCAGCATGGCAGAGGGCGTCCCACGATCGAGAGGGCATGCCAACGTGGTAGGCCACGGAAAATATATCAACCACCAGCACAAGTGATCAGCAGCGACGAGCAGAGCAGCTCAAGCGAGACATTCGAGGAATGTGAAATTGACAGATAATCCAACTACACTAAAAGAGGCGAAAAGCCACGAGGACAGCGTCATTTTGACAAGGGCAATTGAACATGAGATAACATGAGAGATAGTGGAAAGCCCTAAGGATCGAAAGATTATAGGTTGCAATATGGTGTTTCGGACAAAAAACAATGGTACCGTTTTAGGAGACAAGAAAGTTCGATTATTCTATAAAGGATATGCACAAAGCCCTGGAGAACATTTTAATGAAACGTTTTCACCTGTAGCACAATTCACATCAGTCCGACTTTTGGTGGCCATGGCAGCGGATCTTGATATGGTATGGTATGGTATATACATCAAATGGACGTGGTCACAGTCTGGGCATAGAATTAAAGCAGAATCTGAAAGAGCATCGCATATTCCTTGCACATGCAAAATACACCGACGCCATATTGAAAAGATTCGGGATGACTGATACTATCAGAACTTAATTGGCTCTGTTATGGTTCTTTCAGTTACAACTCGTCCAGATATTGCGTACGCCGTAAACGGCGGAAACGGCGAAGCGCATTCTTCAGCATTCTAGCGGAGAAAAACAACTCGGCCTGCTATTCAATCGAACAGGCGAAGATATGCTGACTGACAGGTGGTCATATTCTGGACAGGCGATTATGTTAGCAGGTACCGCAATAAGTTGGGTGGCACAAAAATAACACACCGTCGCTTTGTCAAGCACAGAGTCCACGTACTTAACAATGAGCGAAGCGACGTTTTTATAACTTGCTCAGCAACTGAGACTAGGTGGGCGGAGCTCTGTGTTTTACTTTCCAAAAAAGGTAGACAAAGTTAATATTCCTGAAGATATAAATGCTGAATCAAATATTCACCCCCTTTAGTTCTTAATTGATCAGTTGATCACAACTAATATAAGTAGTCCGGTTGTAACTCCATTTTTAAAGTATCAAATTGGCAATCACAAGCGAGAAGTTAGGACAAAACAAATTTTTAGATTCGGTATTCCATGCCATCCCCTGCCCTGAACTGGAATTTCATTACCATTTGCCAAACGATGTTCAAAATATAGATATGCATCGCAAGAATTTTTAAAAGATTCACATCCGTTTAGATTAGTTATAAACAAATTAAAGCACAAATGCTTTTAGATCCAGTATAGGTTAGGTTATATCGGCCCGATACTGACACACATTGGTCATGTTTGGCCCATTGTGGTACCGTATGGGATCTGAGGGTTTCTCCTGCAGTCGTGCTCTTTAAGTGTCCTGAAAAGTCAGATATTTGCCCAGGCAGATGCGTTTATGAAATTAGCGATCCTGGCCGGTCTCATGTGTCGAAGCTCTGATAAGCTAGTCAGGGAATAATTTCCCAGGGTTGCCAATCTTTTTTGGCAAGTGATGAGCAGAAAAGTGCTCAGGGAATTCCACGTCTTCCTCCTCCTTGCAGCTTCTGCAGAAATCATCATATGGCACTTGGAGTCTGTTAGCATAATTGCCAGTGCCCCGTTAGAGCTCGGATTACAGTAGAACAGTTTGCCCGACTCAGGTAACACAGCTCTTTACTGCCCTGGGTGTTGATATTTGTCCATGTCTGGTGTGCTAAGCGGACACAGGTGGTATTTTGCCATTTTTTACCTGACCTGCGTCTGCTTTCATGTTAATCTTACAGGTAGCTAGAGGCATAGTTATACCTTCCCTATCTGCGAGCAGTGGTAGTTCCTTGCTCGGCTAGCTCATCAGCTTTACAGTTGCCTTCAATGGCCTGGTGTCCAGGAACCCATATCAGGCTAATAACATCTTGTTTTGTTACTGATATCGAATTTGATGATATCGAGCTAATAGATTTAACTGCCGCCTGACTGTCAATATACATATAAATATTGCAAGGGGTAACTTTGAGCCTCTTTAGGCAATCTAGTGCTTCTTTTATATCCAGTATAGCCTAAAAAACACTGCAATGTGTCGGAAGGCTGAAGTATAGCAGTACATTGAGCTGCTCAGAGTAGACCCATCCGCCTTTTCTGTTGTCTAGCTTTGAGCCCTCTGTGAAGAAGGTTATGGCTGCCAGTGGACCAGGGATGCCGTGAACTCATTCCTCCCTTGGGAGAAGTATGTGCAGAAGGGTTCCTAGGGTGTTCCTAGTTGTATTACTGGCACGCAGTAATCTGTTTTTGAAGGGCCTGTAATCTGAGTAATCCATGCTAGGGATTCTTTGAGTCTGTCTGGCCGTGAGTATTTGCATTTTCCATTTCTTGTCTTTCCATAGGAGGGACTTTGTAATTGAACAATATTTAAAGAGAACAAGTTCCGTTTTATTGGGTCTTGTTTGCGCTACCAGCTTTTTGATAGCTTTAATTTTCAACTAATAAACGAATTTAATTCCACGTTTTAAACTTTATTTAGTGTATTTACAATGTTTATTTGAGATTTGACGCCACTTGCGAAACCTCTCAACAACGATATTAAGCTATGCGATCGAAGCTATCTGTAACGACTAATTAGCTGCAGCAGCTGGCCGATCAGCGAGCGCCCTTTATCGAGAGAGAGAGAGCGAGCGCTGCACAAAGAGAGCGCTGTGCAATGAGAGCGCTGCTAACGCTGGCTGCTGCAGCCCAAACTGCACTTAACATAGTGTGTATGTAACAATGACTAATAATAAGCTAAATTCGAGCATATTGATAACTGAAATCAATTCAATTTCTTCGCTGCTGCTGCCAACATACTCCCCCCGTTGAAAGACTCCCTTTCAACAAAATCCTTAACAGGCAGCAGGCACATCTTGTTGACAGCTCCTTTGACGATTCCTTTAGGCGTCTTCAGGTCAGCAATTCGGGCAATGCCATCCCTGCCTGGTATTAAAGCCAGCACTCTGGAGAGTGGCCAGCTCATGGGAGGCAGATTCTCGTCCTTAACGAGGACCACGTCACCCACTTGAATAGGATGAGCTGGGGTGGTCCATGTAGTACGCTGTTGGAGGAGTGTGAGATATTCCTGCCACCGTGACCAAAAGATTTGCTGTAGGTGAGTCACTCGCTGCCAGCCATCCAAGCGATTGTAGTTCAACTTGGTTAGATCTTGCTTTGGTGTTGCGCGAACCCTTTCCTTTGGCTTTTGTGGGGGCTGCACGGCGCTCTGATGCCTCGTCGTTGTCGTCACTTTGCTGTACATGAGGCTATCCAGTTGGAGCTGCTGCTGTTTCGTTATATTCACAGCTGTAGGGGCGTCCAGACGCTGCCTACTGCCTTATCCAGGTAGTCCTCCTCTTTGTCCTCATCTTCATCAGCAGCAGCCGGTTGGGAGTCCTCATCGCTGTCATTGTCTTGTTCCATCTGTTCACCGGCTACAATTTTGGCTCGTAGCTTAAGATCGGCTGCATTCAGATAGCCTGCTATGCGCCAATAGCTCTTCATGCCCACAATGGGCGGTTGCATGCCCAGAGCGACGAGGACCTTTTGAAAGTCGCCCAGCTCCATGGCATCCTTTTGTATATCGAGCAGTGGCAGCAACGGGACACCATCATCATCATCATCATTGCCGTCGGCCGCATCGAAAACATCGCTGGCATCCTCGAGACTCTCCCTTAGCCAGTCAAATGCCGTCTGATACACTTCGGCATCCACCTGTGAAATTAAGGCACGCACTGTGCCCACCTCTAAAGGTGTGCGAACACGCTGCTTGGGCTTTGCTTTCACTTTGGTCGCTGGTTGCCTAGGCACCACCGCCTCCTGAAACGTCGGCTCCTCCATGTAGTCATCCTCGTTACCGCTGTTGCTGCTCTGCTCCTGCTGTGCTTTGGAGGGTTTGCGTTCGCCCTTCGTCTCAAACTCACGCACAATGCGCTCCAGGCAATCCGGTTCCAAGCGATGCTGATCGTATAAGCTGCTTAGCTCCTCATCCTTTTCCGGCGGCCACAGGTTCTTGCCACCCATGGCCGCTTTGGTGGATCGCTTCGTTGGTACTTTGAAGAGCAGACTCATTTCCTTTAGTTTTTTTAGAATGCCGCGTCGAGTGCGTGTCTTGTCTACCAAATTGTCTAGAATCCAATCAATCACATCCCTGTCGGTTTCGGGATTCCGTTGATTCTCCTCGAAGAAGAAACGCAGCTCCACCTCCTGTTCCTCGGTCCAGGCGCCCTTAGTGCCGGTTTCGTAGGCATCACAATAGCCCGTCTCCAGCTCGTTGCCCTCTCGTATGCCTTTGTAATCTGCATCCACATCCTCATTCCCATCAATATTCGCCTCTGCTGCGGTTTCAACTGAAGATAGACGAGTAAAGGTCTTCCCGAAATGCTGTTCGCACTCCAAATCCTCCTTATTCCCTGACGCAATGCCCTCGCTGCAGCTGTCAACCTCCCAAGATCGTCGAACAACCTCATTCAGTCGATCATCAACAATGGAGAAGTCCTTCGATGCGGAATTTGAGACCAACAATGACGTGTGGCTCACACGATGGCCACCACCAGTGACTACCCAGCCAAGACGAGTCTTTTGTAACAAAGGTAGTCCAGGTGAGGAGCCTGATCTGACCAACGCACAGCAAGTCGAAGAACATGCTAGCTCCAATCAGCAAATCCACACGATGGGGTTTATTAAAGGCGGGGTCAGCCAGTTGTATGTTGGCTGGAATGTTCCAATTTTGTATGCCAATTGGAATGCCGGGCTGACTGTCGGTAATAGTGGGTGAGACCAACGCTGTAAGTGAATCGGCATAGTCAGACACTTGAGATTTGAAGCAAATTTCCACCGTGTGACCTTCAGTGGGAAGATTAGTGCCACCGAGCCCGGACACTGTAGTTGTAGATCCACTTTTTGTCAATTGTAGCTGTTGTGCGAAGCGAGAGGTGACCAGATGTAATTGAGAGCCCGAATCCAGTAAGGCTCTGCATGGAATAAATAGGCCCGAACGACTTTTCACTAAAATTATCGCCGTGGCCAGCAGCACGACTTCTGATGATTCATCGTGTGCAGAAGACGATGGTGCACTGAATGTCGAAGACGCAACTAGAGCAGAGTCAGATGACCCAATGGCGGGCTGCTGGGAGATGGTGGCATCCAAGTGCAGCAGGGTATGATGCCTATTACCACAGACATGACAATGCCCACTGCTGCATGCCCGAGAATGGTGTCCGAGCTTTAAACAATTGAAGCACCGAGCCAGCTTCTTAACTTCCTTGAATCGCATCGAGGGAGACAAACTTCCAAATCTGGTGCATGCGTAAATAGTATGGCCGAAACAGTTACAGAATGGGCATGGATAATTGTTTGATTTGGATGCCGCCAAGGCTCGTCTACTGTGGTTTGGAATTGAATTGTTTTTTCCCACCTGAGAATTAAGGGAATGATATTCCATAGCATGCTCCAGGTTCTCCAACTTCTGGCATCGCTTCTCCAAGAATGCGTAGAACTCTTGCGCTGAGGGTATTTGGTCCATCGGTGCAGACTCCTCCCAAGAACTCTGAGTGGTGATGTCCAGTTTTTGCAGCAGCATGTGTATAACCATACAGTCAGACATCTCCTGGGAGCTTCCCAAAGACTCAAGCGCGCGCAGAGGGGAGTTGACCTTGTCCGAAAACTCTCGAAGTTTCCCCGCTGAGGTTGAATCCACCTTCTTGAGGCCAATAATCTCCTTGATGTGCGACTGGAAAACTAAACGCTTGTTGTTGAAGTGCTCGCTTAAAATGTTCAAAGCCGCGCGATAATTTTCACCTTATATTTCAAGCGAACGTACTGATTCTAACGCCACGCCCGATAAGCACGACCGCAAGTGCTGCAGCTTTTCAATGTCACTAAGCTGAGTGTCTGCGTCAATGATAGAGTTAAACATGGAAATGAAATTAGCGTATTCCGTATAACTTCCAACAAAAGTAGGCAGCTTGAGCTTAGTTAAGCGCGATAAAAGGACGCGATTCGCACAGTTCAGGCTGCCTTTTTAAACGACATGTCACTTCTACAAACAGCCTCATAAAGTTCATACTTAAATCACTGCCTATTTCGTCGTAGTCAAGACGTTTCAGACTGTCGTGAGCGAGGTTGAATGAGGCTTCCGTTTTGTTCAACAGATCTAAGTTTGACTTAATTTGAAGAGAGTCAACCGAACTTATCGTCGACACCGGCCACAACACGTCAAGCCTCTGTAGCGCGGCATAAATTGATTCCGCCTTGCGTTTATAAAATGAACTAGGTGCAGGCACACTATCACTGGACGCGACTGTTGTTATGTTCACGTTTAAGCTTATAGCGCGCACGAAATTGCTGCTCACTGCACAAAGTAAAACTGCAACAACAAATGCACCGAGAGACACACGGTCTGTACATGCTCAATCGCCCACGCACAGCTGCTTATGTACACGAAATGTTTCACGAAAGTTCAAGCGAAGCAGAGGCACACACTAAACGACGATTGAGTAACGGAATTCTATTGAACTTGTTGTGTCTGTTTTATGCACTTTGGTTGGTCAAGTTAGTTGTTTTTACTAATATCGGTTCACTAATGATCCGTTTTGTGTTATTGTTTATTAGGCGCACTTTATGGTTTAATTAAAACGATACGCGAGTAACAAAAGAAATCACGTCGGGGTCACCAATTGTTTGCGCTATCAGCTTTTTGATAGCTTTATTTTCCCATTAATAACACGAAGTTAATTTCACGTTATAAACTTTATTGAATGTATTTGCACTGTTTATTTAAGGTTTGAAGTCACCTGCTAAACCTATCAACAACGAGAATAATTAAAACGATCGATCAGCTAGAGCTATGCGAAACGACTTATTAGCTGCAGCAGCCGGCCGATCAGCAAACGCCCTTTATCGAGAGAGAGAGGGAGCGCTGCCCAAAGAGAGCGCTGTATAATGAGAGCGCTGCTAACGCTGGCTGCTGCAGCCCAAACTGCACTTAACATAGTGTGGATATGTAATTATGACTAACAATAAGCTAAATTCGAGCATATTGATAACTGAAATCAATTCAATTTCTTCGCTGCTGCTGCCAACAGGTCTTACATTTAATTCACTCTCTTGTGCCCGGGGTGACAGTATTTTTAGTTTAATAGTCATGAGGTCACTGAGAGTTTGGGGGTATTTTCCTCTGAAAATTACCGCATTGTCATCTGCATATGTAACCGTTTGGCAGCCGCCCCACTCAATGTCCCCCGCAATTTATAAATTGCTATGTACCATATAAGGGGTGATAGGACGCCTCCTTGTGGCGTAGCTCTGCTGGCATACCCAAAGAAAGTTGACGACCCAAGTGTGGATATCACAGTCCTTCAAATGAGCAATTGATTGATCAATCCCACAAGACTGGTGTCAATCGCCAGGCTCAGCAGAGCTCCAGTTATGGCTGCCGGAGTCACGTTGTTGAAGGCACCTTCATGGTCAAGGAACGCTATTAGGGTATATTCCTTATGGAGTAGAGATTTCTCCATAGTAGAGACCTAAGAATGAAGGGCAGTATCTATGGATCTGCCCTTCCTGTAGGCACGTTGAGACTCTGACTTGTAGTCAACGGATGCTGTAAGATGGAGACTTATGAGTCGTTCCAGCAATAAAGGATGACTGGTGGGTCTGAAATCTTTGGCGCTGGTGTGCGATGGCTTTCTTTGAATATGAAACTTATTTTTGAATGGAGATATCTCGGTAGAATGCGACCAGTCTTCAGAATCTTCTCAAAGATTGCATGTAGCCAGTTTATGGCTGTATTGCCGCCTTCTGTATTTGGACAGGGCTTATTTTATCTGGACCTGGAGATTTAAACGGCTTAAAACTGCTTACTGCCTATTTTATGTTATCTTTACGTATAAGGGGTTTTAGAGATGTAATCTCTCTGCAGGTTCTGTGCACATCGGGGACTGCTCAGAGCAGCCAGGGAAATGCGTTTTAAGGAGGATGTCCAGCGACTCTTCACTGGAGACTGACCACGAGTTGCCATCTTTTTTCAGATAAGCCTTGCAGCTTCATTAGTTGAATCTATATCAGTGCAGAAATCTCTCCAAGATTTTTTTTTGCACCTCTGGTGGCTTTTCGTATTCAGCCAGACTTCACTTGTATTGTGACCATTGAAGGTCGTTGTTTTGCGCTTTCGCCGCATTAGAGAGAGACCTGCAACTTTGTCGAAGGACATTTAGTTGAGGTGTCCACCATAGTGGTTTCTTCTTGCGCATTGGCTTCCCAGATTTCCCAGTTCGCCTTGTTCTGATTTAGGAAGTGAACCGGTTTTGGTTTTGGTTGGCTTAATAGAAGCTCGAATTCTATGTACCTGTAATCAGAGATGGAGTGGTCATTGGACTCCATCAGCTGGTCACTCATGGATTGTGAGATGAGGGTCAAGTCAATGACCTCTCTCCTATTTTTAATAATAAAGGTGGGATCATTTCCCATATTGCATACTAAGAGGTTACGATTAAGGAAGAATGTTAAAGTGACTCACACGTCGAATTTGTGTCCGTGCTCCACCACTGAGCGTGGTGAGTATTGGCGTCGTAGCCTATAATTAGGCCGATCTTGTGCTTCTCGAACTCTTGGACGAGAGAAAATACTTTGTTTTTTCTCGAGGATGCGGACGTTTTTACCTTGAGTTTCAGCTACTAAAAGCTTGTGGTTTTTGTTACCTAGTCCGCAAACCTTGCCTCCAATCGCCCAAGCTTCTTGGACTAGTATCATATCGTCTCCGCCGCCAGCCAAGCGGATCATCAGGGCAGCGGATGCTGCTTTACAATGGTGAAGGACATCTCAAGGACATCTGGAGATTTTACCCTCACCACCGTTCTATTGCTGTCCTCTTTATTCGACAGCGTAAAGTCGTTCTCGTCCAACTCATGACACATGGCCTCGAGGCCCCGAGTCATTATCATTTGCTTCGATCCCCGTAGGAGGACCCTGTTCAGTTGTCTTGTTACAGACAGCAGGGTCTCCTCCGACCGTTCCATCTGATTTGTACACCTTTACGGTGATGGAACCGAAGCTGAAGTTAAGCGGGCAGCTTTGATAGGGGCCACTGATTTATTGTTAAGAATCCGCACTGACTGATTTGTTGGCCTTTCTGTGGCCTCAATTTTCACCGCGTGGGTAAAGACGGCTTGCATAATTGCAATAGATTTAGCACCTGGTCCGGTTCCTTCAAAGAGGCCGGGATCCAGATGCGCGTACGAGGTCTACTCGGGACTTCGCTCCAGTCGACAGCGACCAGCTTCGTGCCAGGGTATACCTCGCCGAGCGAGCGTCTTTGCAGGCGATGGCCTTCGTATTGCTCTGGTGCCACCCAGCATCTCTACATACTGAAGCATCTGAAGACAGTCGACAGCAAGGGCTTCCTCCACCCATTTTCACTGATTTCTTGGGATTCTCCCGTAGTTTATGCCTTTGTCAAGGATCCCTATCACGATTCTGACTTCGGGTCGCATTACGCCTTAATCCTTTTCCAGGGACAAGACAATGGTGACAGACCATATCCGAGATGCAGTGCGCGTATCTTAGTTAGCATCGGTACCTTGCGGACCTCTGTAATTCTATTACTAGTCGGCACCTTCGTGGAGGGTTTAGTTGAAAAATTTTTGCTAACCTAGATCCAGAATAAAGAAACCAAAACTTTTTTAAAGCGATACAATACTTACTTTCTTCAACTGCAGCGATTTAGTATAGTTTTTCTGTTCATATTAGATCCCTATGCTTGCTGCAGTTACGTCGTTAATTATATTATCAAGTCTTTGAAACTATTAATGAGGTTAATTGGAGTAATGTAACTAAAAAGAACATAAATTTATTTCGGGTCCTGTAATATCCGCCCAGGATAGTTTCTTACCGGAGCAGCGGATATTAGTTTTCGATCTTCGTGACGGTAGTGGACACAAAGTCAAAGACAAAAACAAAGTCCTTGTATTGTCGCATATGGTAGATTTAATATTGATTCTGATAGAAGGAACTATTGCGGGAGTTTGTTATGTTTTATGTTCAAAATGTTTTAAGCATAAATGGGAATTATCAAGATTAAAACTTAGGGGACAATAATGTCCGTCTAATTAAACTACCAGCTGTAACGTTCGCAGAGAACTTACCAAAATATTATCAGATCTCTAAATTTAAAGTAGAAGATTTACCTAACTTATTTCCTGCTTAATGCCAACTACAAATCTGTACATTACGGATTTGTTGGAGGTGATGCTGGACTATCTCCGTTAGTACAATAATAAACCAGGAAGTGATCCAATTTCTGTTAATTTGCTACTGTGTGCCTTCGGAATCAGTGGCTCAATTCTATATTTCATATTTTCACTTCCAATTAACGAATCCTGTTCAGATTCAAGTGCCTTAAGCCATGATTTAGTGAATACGTTGTATTCAAAGTAATTATAAATGAAATATCTACGGTAAGCTCCAAAATGTTTACTAACTCCATTCCTTCTACGACACTTATCACCTGTAGGTGATCGTTGGATCTTTGAATCCAACTCAAATTATACATAAATTTTTACTACAGCTTTGTGGAACATTTTTAAGTATTTGGAACGCACAGAAATTATGCGACAATGAGAGGATCAATTATTCGCTTATGCCTTACACAAGCTACTTCGAACACATTTTGATCATTTAGTTAACAGTTCCGCACTTGATGTATTTTTTTCATGATACTGAAAGCCTTCATTGTCACATTGGTGACATTCGAGCAGACAAATTAGTATGACAGTCGTCAATTATATGTTTCGTTAAAGCCACATCATATCCCAACGAAAATATAAAAATTCTAGGATTTACCATTGTTGTCCGTCCGAATTGTGAGGCAATGCAATTCCTCAATGCAATGACTCTTTTACGTCAGGAATGAAATTTTAAAAAATATTTCTTATTGATTAAACGGTAGAAAAGCATCTGTGGCATCAGTTTTTGAGATTGCAGTATTCCGATTCAAATCAATGGACTTTTTAGTTATTTATAAAAGTCCGAATTATTGCTTTGCTATGTTTAAAGTCAGATATGAATATTTATTTTTACAACATTGATTTATGAATGGTAATTATATTATTTTAGTAGACTTTCGTTTGTTCTTAAATAAGTTTGATAGACATGGGAGTCTTTAAAATGAACTGGTCAGGAAAGGATTTCAGTGCTTGTTACATTTCAAAACGCCCACTACCAATTGTAACTCTCACATTGATTGAGCGTTTTCCAATATTTCAAAGAGAGAAATATGCGCAATGACCTTTGAGACTTTTTATAGTTACCACTATGGGATCTCTTTTAGTATTGAGAATAGACGTATCCCTGAAGAAGGCCACAGCTCCCAAGAGGCGCAGCAGCAGACTTACACCACCGGTGGCCACCCCCAAGACGGTGTGCATGGATGTTTAGGGTCCTGCTTGCGGCCCCGTGGCGGCGAATATGCCAGCCGAAAAGGGAGCAGAAGACTTATACATTCGTCCAAACATATCGCGTACAGTGGCCATAAAGCTCGAGCTTCGACTGTCGTATACGGATAGGGCAAAAATGGTAGGGTGGCCGTGTTGCCTGTAGATTTCCCAAGCGCGTCTTGTGGGGACATTACGGTCTCATTCGCGGGCATTAATTTCCGGGTCGACATGACGAGCAGCGGTAACATGGCCAACTCCAAACCAGCCTCGGCGATCTTAGCAATGTTGTTTACGAAACAACACCTTGGGCTAGCGCATGGGTGAACAATGGCATAAAAGGCCTGTACACGGCTGACACAAAGGTAATCTGGGATCGGAGAGATCCAACACTCAGATCATGCATTATAGGAAGGAAGAGTATTAACTTTACTATCCTTTCAGAATTTCTGACTGCGTTCCCATATTAGTGCAGATCAAGGTTAGCGCGGTCTCTACGGCTATGGTGTCTGCGTACCTCGCAGGTGATGAAGCATGCCTACCACCAGGAGAGAAAAAATCTCAGTGTTCATCGGATGCGATGCCAGCAACGGCATCAATTTGATGAATGAGTACCTAACGGATTTTATATTTAAATATAATCTAGAATTAAGCAATGGCGGATCTACACCGAAATTTGTAACTAGAACATGGAGGAGGTGTTAGACATCACCGCGAAACCTTACCTTAGGGACTGGCACGTTTCCTAAGAGGAATCGATGTCTGAACACAGAACTATCCTATTTAAATTACAATTAAATTTGAACAGTAGTTTACCAGGCCGTAACTCCAGGAAAACCAACTGGGATGGCCACAAGTCGACCTTAGAGCTCTACCTATCCAATGCACTATCTGGTACACCCGGATCTTGACAAAGGTGGAAAGGCTGCACGCCACCACCCTTCGCCTGTTCAATAAAGCAAAGCAGTACCGGGAAAGGTAAGGAGGTAAGAAAGACCAAACGGAAGAATTATTGCTGTAAGACACTGTACGCGCAGGTTGGCAAA
This sequence comes from Drosophila picticornis, assembly GCA_035043845.1. Taxonomy (NCBI): domain Eukaryota; kingdom Metazoa; phylum Arthropoda; class Insecta; order Diptera; family Drosophilidae; genus Drosophila; species Drosophila picticornis. The sequence continues at coordinate 22,042 of JAWNMR010000448.1, forward strand.
AATTTCCCAACTGAAGCCTTCACGAAGGTACCGACTGATAGCAGCATTACAGTGGTCCATAAGGTACCGATACTAGCTAAGACTCGCGCCCTGAACTTCGTACGTGGTCTGTCTCCATAGTCGTGTCCCTAGCAAAGGACCGAGTAATGGTTTCGTGGTAACGGGCCGGATTAAGGTTTAATGCGACCCGTGCCGATATTCATCCTGGCTGGGAACCCACAAATAGCCGAGTCATCTACGGAGCATATCGGATACCTGGCGACCTCAGAGATTAATCAGCCTTAGCTGCACATCGCGAATCTCTGTGCAGCTGTACAACCTGTTTGCCTTTCCAGTGATGAAGGTGCAGTTGGCAAAAACCCTGCTCGTCCGACTCCTTGGTAGAAAGGCAGCTATAAGTGGAGCTTTGTTGAACCGGTGGATTGACACCAGTCTAGTGGGATTGATCAATCAATTGCTCACGTACAGGACTTGGGTCGTCAACTCTTTCCAGGTATGTCAGCAGAGGTACGCCTCAAGGAGGCATCCTGTCACCCCTACTATGAAACTTAGCAACAAATAAATTACCGTGGGACATGGAGGGGGCGGCTACCAAACAGTTGCATAAGTAAATGACGTTGCGGTAATCTTCAGAGGAAAATACTTCAAACTCTCAGTGACCTCATGACCAGTAAACTAAGTACTGGCTATAAAAGAAGCACTAGATTGTCTAAAGCGGCTCAAAGTTACCCCTTTTAATATTAATATATATATATTGGCAGTCAGGCGGCAATTAAATCTGTTAGCTCGATATCATCAAATTCGATATCAGTAACAAGCTGTCACAAATCTCTTCAAGAAATACAGGGCAATACAGCATGTTATTAGCCTGATATGGGTCCAATACTACCTGCACCCGCATAGCGCCCTAAACATCGCTTAAAATTAACACAAAGCGCCGTAGAGAGCTGTGTAATTTGAGTCGGACAAACTGCCCTACAGTAATCCGAGCTCTAACGGGCACTGGTTGGTCGGCATCCAACCCAACAGATTCCAGATGCTGTATAGTGATTTCGGCAGAAGCTGCAAGGAGGGGGAAGAGGTGGAACCGCCGAATCAAAAGCACTTTAATGCCATTGTAACTACTCGTTACATATGTATATATTCTACAAATGAAGTCTCCAACTAAAGGGTATCGAACAAAGTTGGTTTGCGAGTTATTAACGTATATTGAATAAAACTAATTAGCGCACTCGGTTATTTTTGACTGAAACTTTCTTACATGTTTCACAGTTATTGTATGTATTAAAAACATATTTTCATTTCACAGATGGCTATTGAATGGAACAATTACGTAAACATTATTGACGATATGCTGGCTGCTGCATTTTTGACTAGTGCACGAAATTCGCTGACTATGGTATGTTCTACTCTACATCGAGAAACTGATATAGCGGCATCTCCTGTTCTTGTCATGGAGTCCGATATTAAAGAACGTAGAATTGAGTTAAATCCTAATATGCAGACTGTCTCCGTTTTAATAAGAGGAATTGTAAATAGAATACAAAGTATACTTCAACAGTTTCCGCGAATCGGGGATAAAATGAAATTGCCAAAAGAACAGCAATCTATACCATTTCTAAAAGTCTTCCGAGAGGATATTGAATGTGTAGATCTTATTCTCAATATAGAAGCTGAAGTTATTCATCAACGTGAGGAAGTAGTCAGATATATTTCTTTTTGGAATTGTAATCGTTCTTTATGGGAAACAACAGAGAGTACATTTATTAAAAAAATAAAAGCAACAGATCTTACAGCAGACGTATTTGAATCCTTTATTATGTACTATAGCTCTTTAGCTGATGACATTTCATTTGTAGATGCTATCTCACCAGTATACTTCACCTTGATGAATCAAAACTATATCAAAAACACAATTCTCGACTACATAGAAAAGTGGCAGACATTAAACATTAAAATTCTTTTAAGTCATTCATTTTACTTAATACGAGGTGAGAAAATATGACATTTTTAGTTCACATTAATTTTATTTCTTTAAATTAATTTTTTAGGAATATTTCGTTATATGCGATACAACAGTAAGAAAATTATGATAACACCAAGAACTCTACAAGAGTCGCTTGCAGCAAAAACCTATTTTGAGCGACTAATGGAAGAAGCACCGCTCAAACAAGCTTCTTTTCCAAAAGTGCTAGACCTTTTTGCTCTCTTAGACAAGTACCAGGTTGATATTCCAGATGAAATTCGAGAGCAAGTTGAAAGCCTACAGGCTGCATGGATGGATTATCTCAGAAAGTTGGGAGAAGCTGACGAGATGCTTGATAACAACCGCGATGAATTTAAAAAAATTTTGTTGCATCAGGCTGAAAAATTTAAAATTATTCTAAAAGAATTCCTAGGAGATTTTTATTTAAAGCTTCCTACGGCAGCTAACATGTAAAACTCTAAAATTAACTTTTTTAATTCAATCGTTAAATAATACATTTTACAGAAACCCAAAATTAGCTCTTAAATTTCTAAAAATTATATCACTTAGAGTGAAAGATTGTATAAAATTTGAGGAAAGTTTGAAAAATGATTTATCTGTCTTTAATGTGAATCAACCTGAAAGCTTGGATCTTCTTAAGCTGAACAATGAAGTAAGAATCGTGCAGAACATATGGCTGCTAATTCTCAATTGGCAGATGAGCTGGGATGAGTGGAGAAATGGTAATTTTTGGAAAATTAATATTGATGATATGGAGGATAAGTCGGTAACCTTATCCAAGGAATTTAACACATTGAGAAAATTGTATTACGATAGGCGATGGGAGATGTTAGAGACAACAACAAAATCTATCGATAGTTTCCGGCGTACTTTGCCCTTAATAATGGCATTAAGAAATCCACATATGCGTCAACGACATTGGGTTAGAGTCCGTGATGCAATTCAAGTGTAAGTATTATTAAAAACAACTATTTAAAACAAATATTTTAAAACCAATTGAATGAATACTAGCTGTACCTTTTTTGAGACACGGTATTCCATTTTGAGACGAACCTTCGGTTAACCGATTTATGAGGTACGTTAACTCGGTCGGGCCAAGGTTTCAAGCAACAATTTTACGATATTGATAAAATATATATTTTCACATGTTTTTCTCATTATCACGATTTAGGCCTGACATGCTTTTAATTTATTTATGTGTTTAACCGTCGACATACAAAAAGTAAAAAATATTGAACAATAAATTAAAAATAGAATTTTATATCATATTTCAAATAAAATCATTGAGAACTTTATTTGTCGGACGCAGCCGACCGCGAAATACTCTGATACCATTAAATAATACTATTTGATAACGTCCTTTGAAGGAGGTTGCTATTAATCTACACCAATCCCCTGCAATAGGAGTTTCGTTGTAATCTACTCTCCTAGATTGCCAACCTTTGCTCCAAAAGTAAGTAAACGTGGTCGAAACACATTTTGGAAAACTTCGTAATAGTTTACTTTTTAACAGATATAGACTTTTTCCGTTTTGAGGGGACGTAACTTTGTCCAATAATTTTCCACCGGTTGAGATGGGTTTTAATAGTAATATAACTGTAAAATAGTGTGAAATATATGGTTTTGTTGAATTACGGTGACATGATATCTTCCATAGTGTTGGCGCTACTAATTTGGTTATTCGTTATTTGGCGTTATCATTCAAATTTTTATTCATACAGACGGATGGACAGACAGACCGTATGACGCGGATATTGTACAAAACCAATATACTATGATAATTTGGGTATCAAAGTATAAAAACGGTAAAAGCCTGTATCGCGGATTTTTTAAAACTACAGTTACCAAAACTGAAAAACCCTACAGTGCTCTGGAAGAATGAAATACATCTTAGCATTGAGCCACCTGTTATATCATCTGTATGTCCTTCAGTAGTCTTTCAAAAGTCATTCATAGAAGGGCTAAGGCTAACCTATCTGGAACCTATTCCTGCCACCGAGGGCTCAACACGGCTGGATGATCCGACCCGGAATCTTTGCGGTGCGAGGATTAAAGGGTACCTCCTGCAAGGACTCAACCCTGAACAACCCAGGCCACGGATCCCAGGGACGAGATTTCAGCACCAGCGCCAGCTCCTAAGAGACGCAGCAGCAATCTCACAGCACCGGTGGCAACCCATAAGAGCCATGCTCAGTCGCGAAGACTTGTCTGCGTCGAAGGAGGCCATCATAGACAAGGTCATTCCGTCTGGCCGAGGACCGCAGCGTCGCGGCTAGAATCGTGGAAAGGCGTGACTTTTGAATGCAAGGTGGGAGATGACATCCACCGAATCCGTGTTGGTTCTGCTGAAGGATTGGAGGAGAGGTTATAGAATTTATAAGTAATAAAACTTGCTTTGGCCACCGAATATGGAGAGTAGTCAAAAGGATTACTAGATGCATTAAAGCTCTTATAGTACCTAGACTTCACACTTTTTACCATGATTAATTCCCGCAAAAACCAGGGAAATGTGAGTTTATGGTTGTATATGTGTTATGGTGTATTCAAAAAGCAACGATTCTTATGTGCAAAATCCGTTGCTACAAAAGGCACAAGAGTTGGCAGCTCTATAATCAAATCGAGGGTAGGATGATAAGAATCTTCAGGATAAAAGAGGGGATCACAGCGAGAGATAATACTACAAATAGGATCTGATACAAAAATTAAATCAAGTAAATGGTCGCTACAGTTTCAAATAGGGTTAACTACTCATGTAGCTCATAAATAAATTTGAGCTGAGTGGCACCACATTTGGTGGAGCGGACCATATAATATCAGGGTGATTAAAGTCAACATATACAATCATTTAGTCTCTACCAGGAAGCATAGAGGAAATATATTGGAGTGCGTGATAAATTAGGAGAAAACAATACCTATAAATTTAATATCTAGAGAGAATTGAGAAAGCAGTTAGGTCAAAATCAACAGTAGTCAGGCAATCACCACCCAATCACATCGATAAGGAGTGTATCTATTAAAAAATATTGAATGATCAGAAATATCACGCTTTTACCAAGTATCGATAGCTACTAGCTACAAATTCAAAAGAAAGACTGTTAACATATAGCTTAGAAAGTTAAGTCTTGAGACGTTTTTAATTAAAAATTTAGTATTCTCTAAAATAAGATAACTACACAAAGATTCGACAATGCCCCAAAAATATATTAATTCTAAAAGCGCACAGCAAGATGAAATGGGAAACAACCACACCAAGATTTATCGCTGCACGGATAAACTACGAAAATTCGATGAAAGATATTATTTATGGTGCTAAAAAACGATACCAAGCCAAACGGGTCTTTGCTTACGCATTTTATAACGGTGCTTCGTCTTACTCTTTTATTGGTTTTCCCAAGATTTTTTCATATATATGATATTTGAGCAACCAGCAAAATTAAAAGAAAGCTACAAAAAACAATGCTAATAGAACAACGTCAAAAAATTATCACACAGGCAAAAATCTGCAATCTTTCGGGCTAGGCTGGATCAAAATGCTACGGCACCTAAAATTCTATTTAAGTTTAGGTTAAAATATTAAAACATCGTGTGTAACAAATTTTATCAGGTAGTGATTCATTGTTTTGGAAGAAAATGAAGTCAAAGCCAGTATTAACGAAGACACACCACATAGCCAGATTAAATGTTGCAAGAGAAGCCATGTTCGGCGCCCAGGAGTGGAAAAGTGAGGTATTTTCTGACGAGAAACAATTAAATTTTGATGGTCCAAACAGTTTAAGATACTACTGGCATGATTTAAAGACGACTGTGAAAAGTGGAAGATCACCCGACCTGATTTACATAGAGAACATGTGGGGCCACCTGTTCCATCTATGTGAATTAGTTAATCGACAGTTTGCGCAAGATGTCGTTTAGGAATGGTCCAAAATCCCTTTATCTGTGTTCTTATTAGTTGCTGAATCGATGACAAATTAAATTTGTTTTTATCTACAAACAATTTTGGAGGCTGAACACAAGAAGTGCTTAATTTTTCCGAAAATTAACCTAACAACCATGATTTTGGAACCCGACATCAAATTTTAGCGAAAGTCTGATACACAGAAAACATCTTTCGACGTTAGGTCAACTCGTTGCTGCGGTTTCTTAATTGCGATCTTAGCATTACCAATGACTTAAATCCGTGTGGTCCTATTGTTGGCTAAATGCAAAGTCTTTTTGACTTGTGCAATACATCTCTAACACGTTTAAAGAAAGATCACCGTTTTCTGCTGTACCCGCACTGTTCTGCTCATGTGTATTTCCTTTCATATTCTTCTTTGGGTTGCATCGATAATTTCGCGCGAAATGTCCAACCGTGTCGCAGCTGAATCATTTTTTGACTTCAACCTGCACTTTGTCGTTTTTTTCTACTTTGCCATTTCTTTCCACATCTTTTCGACGATTAGCGAACATTGCTTATAAATATTTTCACAGCGTTTATAAATAAGATAACGATATATAACGACACAACTTATTCGGCAATCTAAAACAAAGTGTATTACATGCCAGTGTGAAATTCATGTTTGAGTACATTTGAATGAAGGAACAATGCAAAACTTAAGATAAAATAAATGCAACAAAGCTATTAGATCCTCCATTTCCTAAAATTGATTCCTGCTCTGGACGTAAGGCAACCACATGACCTGAAGCTCCGCAAATAACAATCGGCGCTGCGTCTGAGTCAATTAGAGCATTTTCCAATTGTCTGACCTAATTGCGTTCTGAAAAATTTCCATCGAAATCCAATGCGACATTTTTTTTTGGGAACTGGAATGCCGCCGACGAAAATACGGCGCTGCCTTAGCCTCGTCTGCGTGCATTGCTGTGCCTGTATCTTCCTGTTGAATTTCACAACGCCCTTGTCGGTAGCCGCGTCGCGACTCCACACATTCGCCGTTATTTTCAAACGTCTGCCCCTGCTAGGAGCCGATGCTGACGCTTTGCAAACGTAGCTGCTCGAGTAAAATTTTGATGGCCTTGGAGGCCTTGAACATTTTGTCACGTTTGCACTTCCAAAAAATATTCTTGGGATATTTGGAAGCAGCTCAATCGCTCCTTATTTTCTAAATCATCTTGCTCTGAAACGCTGCAACGGTCACTCGGTGGCACCGACTTCAATCGCGCCAACATTTCGGCTTTTGAGACCTTCCTCTGTAGACCCAGATTAAGCAACCATTTTGATATTGTGGCAGTCAAAACCAAAATATATTACAGACTATACCACTAGTTACCTACATTACAAGAGACCTGCTACAATGTGCAGCAATGAATATGCACCACGCGTAGTCATCTTATTAATTTCTCTCAAACTGATACAAATCTGTATCTCCATTTTAGACTTATAAAAATGTTCGCTCTTCGGTGGGAGTGGAAGCTCCATCACCCAACTCCGATATTTTTGCAGAAAAAATGGTCTCACTTAAAAGTCCGAATAGCTGCCAGAAGTCTATACCTAGATAATACTCTTGTTTAAGTTCAGTTATGTAGTATAATATATATATGCCCAATAGTCTATTTTTTGAGCTTAGAAAAATAGAACAAATACATTTTCGATGATTATTCTTAACGATTTTTCTAAAATTCTCATAAGCGTTTTGTCGTTCTTTAGGCTTTCCTATACACTTATTATAAACTTATCTTGGTCAAACTAATCTCAATACAACTGATATTGTATGATCAGCTGTTAATTTGTCAATATCTGTTAAATCTTATTCACTTATGTAAGCACTACATGGGAATTTTAGTAAATATCGATAGTTTTAACCATCAGAGAGTCCGAGTTAGAGGTGCCAGACGCGCCTTTGTTTCTGTCACAAATAAACTTGCTAATTTAAATAGTTTAAACACAGCCCAGATCTGAAGTTTCCTGTTTGGCGCCCAATTGTCCCCTCAGTCACTGCCTTTAGTAGTTTGTCTCAAATTCGTTCTTCGTTCGCTTGTGTAAAAGCTGCAACTGCGATCGATACCGTTGTAATCGTTGTAATTTAAGCAATTGTCGACTATTCAAACTCTGGATCGAAATAATAATGGGCGCGCTGAACTGGAAGATGTCCACATCTAGTTGGCAATGAAAAAATTGCATTGTGAAGAATTAAATAGGATAGTCTTTGATGAAGCTACCATTACGTCTGCCACATCCGATAGCAATCATTTGGAAAAAAACAACTGAATTTGCTCGTTTAATCAAATCGCGAACGAAGCGCAAATAACAAACATTGAAAAGTTTAATTATCTTAATTATCAACCGCTTAAAGGGTGCTGCACTAGAGTGCGTGAAGGCATTTCCAGTCACCAATGAAAACTACGCTAAAAGCTTAGAAAAATTCAAGTTTCGGTATGACAATCCAACATTGGTATTTACAGAGACAATATCATTAATTTTTCAGTTGCCTTCAGCTACGCTACTTAGCTATGTTCGTTGATTGATAATGCATCCGCATTATTTAGTTCGCTTTCGTCCTTGAAACTAGAAACAAATGGAATTTATTACTGGACTATACAACAACATCGACTTGGTCTCAGCGCATACAAGTACTGAAGCGTCAATGTCAATTCCTGTTGTCCAAAAGCTCAACAATTGATTTGATTTGGTCCAGTTATACGAAAACCTATATTTAAAATTTTTAAGTCTCTAAGTCTTATAGTCTCTGAGACCTGCGTGTTCATACAGACAGACGGACGGACGGACATGGCTATATCGACTGTTAACAATGATCAGGAATATGTATACTTTATTGGGTTTGAGATGCTTTACTTATACCCATTTATACTGGGTTCAGGGTATAAAATTATCTTAATGTATCTTACGAAGTTTTTAGATCGACCATTTCCTAAAATGGATTTCTGCTCTGGATATAGGCAACCATATGACCTGAAATTCAGCATCCGTACCACGAACCAAGTTGTCTTTTGGGCTTTCAACATTTCTTTGCCTGATGTCCATTGACGTTGCAATTGAAATAGCAGGAGCCTTTAGGAATGATGGCACCCCTCAATACCCACGTCTAGCCATAGCTTGCTTCGGAAGCAACAGCTTTACGTAACGTAATCATCAAGCTTTCTAATAACTTAACAAATGGTTTATCAATGCGTGTAGGCACAGCGTGCATTACTTGGCGCTAGACTTGCGTAAAAGATCACATCGTGCGGATACGTTTTCAAAATGATAATCAGTTTATTTATATGAATACGTCCTTCGGCCTCCAAAGGGCTTACAATGAAGACCGTTCCAACGGTAAAAAGTTGATTAATTAGGCTTGAAGTAACAATGCTCATGTCGGATTGTTATTTGTTATTTAGTTTATTTCATTGGTTTCATTCGCTAAAGAAATTCACATCATTGGCTATTCAGGACATTCTATGAAAGCACATGTGCCATTGCTTTGGAGTAACTGAAATTATGGTGAGTGATAACGGTACGCAGTTCTATCAAAACTTGGAATGCGGCATGTACATACAGCACTATCTTTAGTGCCAGAGTAACGCTGCAGGATGTGTGAATCACTCTCCGTCAGCAAGAATTCGTGCCTATCTCAAAACTGAACAAACAGAATGGGATGGATTTCGTGTGCATCACGTTCTTGTTCTCCATATAAAGCCTTATTTGGGTTAGACATGATAACCCACGGCGGTGATTGTCGACTCTTAAAACAATTATCCCTAAAACCACTTAACATAGCTGCGCAAAGATGTTCAACAGAATATTCGTCAAGCGTACGGCCGTAATGTAGCGGAGTAAAATTCGAGGTGTAAGCCTGCATCCAAGAAATTTTTCGAAGAAATTTTACCTTTAGCAAATTTTCACATAACTTCAACGGCAAGTTACGACCGAAATTTGTAAGATGTCGACTTAACAATAGTCTTTATCTGAGATTTGCAAGGACGTGAGATATATTAGCATCTAATTCTCGCTAATCTTCGAAATATGGTGATGTGTTCATAGGTCATAGTCTTATACATTATTTTTTGTTCAGTACAACACATAATTAAAAGCCATTAAAATTATGAATGCAAAATTAAATACGAAATGTCATGAAACATAACATCATAAAAGCCCTAAAATACCAGGTAAACTGAACGAAAATCCTAAAAAAAAATCGATTCTAAAAAAGTTTAAAATACATACAAAACAAAAAAATAAATTTTTTTCAAAGCAATGTGCATAAATAAGTACTAGACAAAATAATAAGGTCGATAAATTTAAAACAATCTGTCTGTATCTGTTTGTGTATATTTTAAGGGATGACTACTAAAAGGGGTCGCAACTAGCACTTGTAACTGGTTGGACATTTGGAGATGGAGGTCCTTGGTTGCCCACAGTAAGTGTGATGGTAGAAATGAATAAGTAGACTTGTATGAATATACGAAGACTCTAAAAGACACTGTCTTTAATGAAGCAAAATGCGTGGTTAATATACAGACTTGGGACTAGAAATGCTACTTGCGGGTTGACCTAAACTATCAATAGTTATCTATGCGTGTACAGATACCATGTCTTAAGATTATCTTATTTACGACGCTGCGTGTGCTACTATCTGCTGATTGCAAATCATGATGCTCCAGTTCCAAATCCATATCGCCATCATCATCAAAATTGCCCAATGGAGCCTGTAATGTCATTCGCTGCAGATCGGTGAAGACTAACCGTGGCTTCTTTGGCTGCGGCATTTGTTCCATGAGCGGCTCCTCCTTGCGACGACAATTGAGCCGCCAACACCATGGCCACTCAACATTTCTGAAAATAGACGAGTAAAGGTCTTCACGAAATACTGCTCGCACTGCAAATCCTCCTTATTGCCTGATGCAATGGCGTCGCTGCAGCTGTCAACCTCCCAAAATCGTCGAACAATCTCATCCAGTCGATCAGACATATCGATGCCCACTGCTGCATGCCCAAGAATGGTGCCCGAGCTTTAAACAATTAAAGAAAAGAGCCAGCTTCTTAACTTCATTGAGTGGCATTGAGGGAGACAAATCTGGTGCATGCATAAATAGTATGGCCGAAACAGTTACAGAATGGGCATGGAGAATTGTTTGATTGGGATGCCACCAAGGCTCGTCTTCTGTGGTTAGGATTTGAATTGTTTTTTCCCACCTGAGAATTAAAGGAATGATATCCCATTGCTTGCTCCAGGTTTTCCAACTTCTGGCATTGCTTCTCCAAGAATGCGTAGAACTCTGGCGCTGAGGGTATTTGGTCCGTCGTTGCAGACTCCTCCCAAGAACTCTGAGTGGTGATGTCCAGTTCTTGGAGCAGCATGTGTATAACCATACAGCCAGATATCTCCTGGGAACTTCCCAAAGACTCAAGCGCGCGCATATGGGAGTTGACTTTGTCCGAAAACCGTCGAAGTCTTCCTGCTGAGGTCGAATCCACCCTCTTAAGGCCAATAATCTCCTTGATGTGCGACTGGAAAACTAAACGCTTGTTGTTAAAGCGCTTGCGTAAAATGTTTAAAGCCGCGCGATAATTTTCACCTGATATTTTTAGCGAACGTACTGATTCTAAAGCTACGCCCGATAAGCACGACCGCAAATGCTGCTTTTCAATGTCACTAAGCTGAGTGTCTGTGTCAATAATTGAGTTAAACATGGAAATGAATTTAGCGGATTCCGTGTATCCTCCAACAAAAGTAGGCAGCTTGAGCTCAGGTAGGCACGATCGATGCGAACGATCAATATATATAGGAGCTGACCGCTCAGCTGTCGACTCAACAGACCGAAATATTGACGATAAAGGACGCGATTCGCACAGTTTAAGCTGCCTTTTTAAACGACATATCACTTCTACAAACAGCTTCAGAAAGTTTATACTTAAATCACTGCCTATTTCGTCGTAATCAAGACGTTCCAGACTGTCGTCAGCGAGGTTGATTGAGGCTTCCGTTTTGTTCAACAGATCTAAGTTTGACTTAATTTGAACCGAGTCAACCGAACTTATCGTCGACACCGGCCACAGCACGTCTCTCAACAGCCCCTGTAGCGCGGCATAAATTGATACCGCCTTGCGCTTAAAAAATTAACTAGGTGCAGGCACACTATCACTGGACGCGACAGTTTTATGTTCATATTTAAGCTTATAGCGCGCACGAAATTGCTCCTCACTGCACAAAGTAAGGCTGCAACAACAAATGATAGCTTTATTTGTAAATTAATAACACGAAGTTAATTCTATGTTATACACTTTATTTGATACATTTAGACTGTTTATTTAAGGTTTGAAGCCACTTGCTAAACCTATCAACAACGAGATTAATTAACCGATCGATCAGCTAGAGCTACGCGAAAAAACTCATTAGCTGCAGCAGCCGACCGATCAGCGAACGCCCTTTATCGAGAGAGGGAGCGCTGCACAGTGAGAGCGCTATACAATGAGAGCGCAGCTAACGCTGGTTGCTGCAGCTCAAACTGCACTTAGTATAGTGTGGATATGCAATTAATTAACAATAAGCTATTGATATTAAGCCACGCGGGGCTTAAAATTCAAACATGTTGACACCTCAAAATCAATTGAATTTCTTCGCTGCTGCTGCTAACAAAATCAAAATAGAGAAAAACACAAAACCGCACTAATAAATAAACCATTTATGCATAAACATACTTACATAAGCTTGCACTTTTATTCAGGATAAGCTAGCCGTTTTGTCAGACTTAGCCTGCTGCTTATTCAAAGCTAAGCTTGCGACTTTAGCTATAGGAGGCTTCGGAGCGACACTTGGCGCCAATCGCACGCCTTTGGCTTGACTTGTAGTTCAATGCTTATAGTTGCCCACATAAATATGTGCACACTTGATAGTTGTAAATTATAAGCAATTCAAAGTTTTTAAAACAGTAATAAAGTAAATAAATACATAAATTCAAAATTAAAACACGGCACACAATAAGTATACAAAACAAAATTAATTATCAACAATGATCCTCGGCAAATAGCACTTCAATATTTTTATATATTTTTTGTACTTCGGCAATCTCATCCAATTAAGTTTATATTTTTTATAAAATCAAACCAAAGAAAAATATATATATATTAAAAACGCAAGGCCCTCACCGCAAAACAATGTAAAATGATTGAAATTAAAAATCAAATTATGAGTACAAATATAAATAAATAAAAAACAATTTATTAATCATATACAAAAGTTTTAAGAACCTGAAATGTATGAAATGAATTGAATTATTAAAATTATTAACGTTAATTTTTTCAAAATCTAAATACCTTTTTAATTTATGTTAACTTTTAAGCTGCCAGTTTATATTACCTTTTAAATATAATAACTTTAGTCAACGCTCCAACATGAAGGATCCGGCCAAAATAAATTAAAATTGTAAACCGGTAAAAAAAATGATGGTTTAATTATCGTATATGTGAGGCCGACCGAAATGATTAAATAGATTTGACGTTTTTTTGGAAATCTCAAAACTCGCATTCCGATGATCATGGTTGGGTGTAAATATACGGCGAGGATCGATCACCAGCTCATACAAACTGCTTTGCAGTAATACGAGCTCTAACAGGGCACTGGTTGGTCAGCATTCATGCCACAAGGAGGCGTCCAGTCACCCCTACTATGGAACATAGCAATAAATAAATTGCTGTGGGATATGGAGGGGGCGGCTGCCAAACGGCTGCATACGCAGGTGACGTTGGGGTAATATTCAGAGGAAGATACCCCCAAACTCTCTGTGACCTCATGACTAGTAAACATAAAGCATTGTCATGCCGGGCACAGAAGAGTGGACTTTTTCACAAGAAATTACAAAGTTCATATTCTTGTCCCCCAACACAACCGCATAGGCGGAGGGGTCTATTTGGAGCAACTCAATACACAGCTATCTTTATGCCTTCCGAAACATTGCTGTGTTTTTCAAGCTGAAGTTCTGGCTAAAAAAGAAGATTGCCTAAAAAGGCTCAAAGTTAGCCCTGACAATATAAATATACATAATGTCAGTCAGGTGGCAATTAAATCTATTAGCTAGATTTCATCAAACTCGATATCAGCAACTATACATATAAGTGTGCCACTAGCTACCTGCAAGCTCAATATCAAAGAAGAATGGCACACTAAACATGGCCTAAAATTAACGCAAAGTGCAGTAGCGGGCAGTGTAATCTGAGTCATACAAACTGCTTTGCAGTAATACGAGCTCTAACAGGGTACTGGTTGGTCAGCATTCATGCCAACATACTCCAGATGCAGTATAATGATTTCTGCAGCAACTGCAAAGATAAGGAAGAGATGGAATCCCCTGAGTTCTTCTTCTGCTTCTACCCAGCACTTGTAAAAAAAACGGTTGGCAATCCTGGTAAACTACTCCCTAACCACCTCATCCGAAAACATGAGACCGACCAGGAGCGGCAATTTATAAACGCAACTGGCTGGGCAGATGTGCAACTTTTTGAGGATGATTCCAGAGCACGAGTGTAAGGTAAATTCCCCTCAGAACCCATACGCTACCGCAACGGGCCAAGCATGGCCTCTGAAGGGCTGACAGCCATTCTAACCTCACCTAACCAATAATAGCTTCAAATCTTTAAAAAACAGTGTTGTTGAAATAACTAAGATTTTGGCTTCTAGTCAAAATACAGTCAATAAAGTTTATAATGTGAAAACAACTTCATGTTATAATTTGAGAAATAAAGCTATCAAAAAGCTGATAGTGCAAAGAGCACTAATAAATAAACCTTTTATGCCTATAGATACGTACAAAAGCTTGCACTTTTATCCGGAATAAGCTTGCCGTTTTGTCTGGCGTAGGCTGCAGCTTTTCCAAAGCGGATGATTCGGCTTATCAAAAGAAAAATGTGCATATATATATTAAGAAAGCAAGACCCTCACCACAAAACAATGTAAAATGAGGAAAAATAAAAATAAAATTATAAATACAAAAATAAATAAATAAAAATAGAATAAAATGAAGAAGCTGAAATGTATGGAACGAATTGAATTATTAATTTATATTACATTTTAAGTATATTAACATTAGTCAACGCTCAAACGTGAAGGATCCGAGCAACTAAAATTAAAATTGTATACCATTAAATAAATGTTCTAATAATTATCGGAATTGTGGGGGCCGACCAAAATGATTTAATAAAATAGACATTTTTTCGGGAATATCGAAACTCGCATTCCGAGGTTCATATTTGGGTGGGTGCAGGTGGCGAGGATTGCTGAACAGCTGAGATTCCTCTAAATTTTGTAAATGATCAAGTAGGTACCATAACCTTCAACTTTAATATTAGTTACTTCTTTCCCAACCCATCACATTCTCCCGAAATATCTAGAGTATCAAAGGGTCACGACCTCCGCTGTGAACCCGTGGCTCCGATGTTATTAAGATGGATCACAAAGAGAAGAGCGTAACAACTTATATGATATGTTAGATATTGAGAAAAAAATCTTAAATACGCAGTCAACCTGGATACGGGTTTTGCATGCAAAAGTACATTAGGATTATATAGTAAATAAAAGTCTTAACAATGACAAGTGTTGAATTAGCAGCTTCTCTTCCCCGAATTGTACGCAGCGAAGTTTTCTCCTACTTTCAATGACACCCAAGTGAATGTGGATTGTGGAACCAATAATGTGGATCTTGGATCTCTGGTATTTGGCTAAGATCGAACAAGTTGCGGATACACATAGTTATAGGACCACTTAAACTAATCCACTTATCGAGAGTAAAACTAATGGTTCAATGTCACCGCAATTCCAGCATCAGTCTATACTTTAGAGAAAAAATTCAATCTTTGTCGTGATATTGTGACAAATACACAATCATGTTATATTACCAATTGTCAACATATTTTTCATAAAAATTGTCTTGAGGGTTGGTTGCACAGTAACAACAGTTGTCCTGATTGCGCCAAGGTAACCGAAGTTGTTATAGGAAAGTGCTTGCCTCTGTTGAAGCAAGCAGAACCTTTAGTCGCAGGTTCAAGTACTCGAGTAGTAAGTGTGTTTTTGTGGTGCAAACACAATGCAAAGTCTGTATTCAGCGTCGGTCAGAAAACCATCAGAAGCGTGCATCCACCAACAACAGGAAATTAAATGTTTTACAAAATCCCGATTTTACAAAATATATAATATTTACTGCGATGCTAGTAACTATGGGATTGGAGCTATCCTTGTCCAGTTATAAAGGAAACGATCAAATCGTGCCGGACACGTTCTCAAGATTGTGGGAATATGAATTGGCAGAGGTAGAAGTAGGTCCAATAATAGATTTGGAATCGAATGCTTTCTTGGATAGTGAGTATCTGGCCTTAAAAAAGAAATTTACCCTGCAACAATCCAAAGTTCCATACGTAAAAGTAGATAATCAGTTTATTTATATGAACAGTGAGCGTACCAGCGAAATCGACGCGCAGGATAAAATTGTTATGGGTTCTCATCTCACGGTGGAATGCAAAAGGCCATAGAAAATTAAGAAGAAATCTTTACTGGCCTCAGATGGCAAACGACGTACGTACTGAGATGGCAACTGTGACACACGCAAGGAAACAAAAGTTCCTAACTACGGGGAAGTAAATCCTTCGGCTACTTAGTATGGGTTGCTTTCTTCATTGCATCAATCTTTAAATTGTTCTCAAACAGAATGGGATGTAAATCTTTCAGCTATTTCGTGTGCATTACGTTCTTCATTGCATCAATCTTTAGGTTGTTCTCCATATGAAGCCTTATTTGGGTTAGACATGATAACCGATGGTGGTGATTGTCGACTCCTAAAACAATTACCCCTGTTAGAAGAGCCCATAATGCCACTACAATGTACCGACAACTTAGCATTGGTGTTTAGTGTGTGCCTCTGCTTCGCTTAAACTTTCTTGAACTTTTTCGTGTACATAAGCAGCTGTGCGTGGGCTATTGAGCATATAGAGACAGCCTTACTTTGTGCAGTGAACAGCAATTTCGTGCGCGCTGTAAGCATAAACATAAACATAACATCAGTCGCGTCCAGTGATAGTGTGCCTGCACCTAGTTCATTTTATAAGCGCATGGCGGAATCAATTTATGCCGCGCAGCAGAGGCCAGACGTGTTGTGGCCGGTTTCGACGATAAGTTTGGTTGACTCGGTTCAAATTAAGTCAAACTTAGATCTTTTGCACAACACGGAAGCCTCTTTCAACCTCCTCACAACAGTCTGGAACGTCTTGACTACGACAAAATTGGGAGTGATTTAAGTATAAACTTTCTGAAGCTGTTTGTAGAAGTGATATGTCGTTTAAAAAGGCAGCTTGAACAGTGCGAATCGCGTCCTTTATCGTCAACATTTCGGCCTGTTGAGTCGGCAGCTGAGCGGTCAGCTCCTATATATAATGATCGTTCGCATCGATCGTGCCTACCTGAGCTCAAGCTGCCTACTTTTATTGGAGGATATACGGAATCCGCTAATTTCATTTCCATGTTTAACTCAGTTATTGACACAGACACTCAGCTTAGTGACATTGAAAATGCAGCACTTGCGGTCGTGCTTATCGGGCGTAGCTTTAGAATCAGTACGTTCGCTTGAAAAATCAGGTGAAAATTATCGCGCGGCTTTAAACATTTTACGCAAGCGCTTTAACAACAAGCGTTTAGTTTTCCAGTCGCACATCAAGGAGATTATTGGCCTTAAGAAGGTGGATTCGACCTCAGCAGGGAAACTTCGAGAGTTTTCAGACAAGGTCAACTCCCATATGCGCGCGCTTGAGTCTTTGGGAAGTTCCCAGGAGATATCTGGCTGTATGGTTATACACATGCTGCTCCAAGAACTGGACATCACCACTCAGAGTTCTTGGGAGGAGTCTGCAACGACGGACCAAATACCCTCAGCGCCAGAGTTCTACGCATTCTTTGAGAAGCAATGCCAGAAGTTGGAAAACCTGGAGCAAGCAATGGGATATCATTCCCTTAATTCTCAGGTTGGTAAAAACAATTCAAGTCCTAACCACAGTAGACGAGCCTTGGTGGCATCCCAATCAAACAATTCTCCATGCCCATTCTGTAACTGTTTCGGCCATACTATTTATGCATGCACCACATTTGTCTCCCTCAATGCCATTCAAGGAAGTCAAGAAGCTGGCTCTTTGCCTTAATTGTTTAAGCAGCAGTGGACATTGTCATGTCTTTGATGCCACCATTTCCCAGCAGCCCGCCGATGCACCATCTGACAGCTCTCGTTGCGTCAGCGTCTTTCAGTGCACCATCGGCTTCTGCACACGACATATCATCAGAAGTCGTGCTACTGGCCACGGCGATCATTTTAGTCAAAAGTCGTTCGGGCCTATTTCTTCCATGCGGAGCCTTACTGGATTCGGGCTCTCCACTACATCTGGTCCCCTCTCGCTTGGCACAACAGCTACAATTGAAAAAAAACTTCATCTACAACTATAGTGTCCGGTGTCGGTGGCACTAATCGTCGTACTGAAGGTCATGCGGTGGAAATTTGCTTCAAGTCTCAAGTATCAGACTATGTCGATTCATTTACAGCGTTGGTCTCATCCACTATTACCGACAGTCAACCCGGCATTGCAATAGACATACAAAATTGGAACTTTCCAGCCAACATACAACAAACCTCATCGTATGGATTTGCTGATTGGAGCTAACGTGTTCTTCAACGGAAGGACATTACAGGCTATTTTTAAGGATACAAAGTGACCCTCAAAGGAGATACAGGTGCCAATTGCCCGCTAGTTGGGCCTCGAACCAACCACAGTGGACAACTTCTTTTGAATGCTCGTCGACGATCGATGGACAAGTGGCGCGATGATGACACCAAAAGTGTCCAGCATAATGCATATTATCGCCAGGAGCACCCGCAAGACGAACAGGATAATAGGGAAAGAGATAGAGATAGGGGTAGAGAAAGCAATAACATGGACAGCATTATGGAGCAGTTTGCATACGACGGCAATGACTCCATTAGGGAATTTTGATGATGATGGCGATATGGACTTGGAACTGGAGCATCATGATTTCCTCGTGGATGGCGATGAGCACGATGATGGTAGTGCCGTAGTCCTTGTTAAGGACAAGAATCTGCCTCCCATGAGCTGGCTACTCTCCATAGTGCTTGCTTTAATACCAGGCATGGATGGCATTGCTCGAGATGGTGCCCTGAAGACGCCTAAAGGAATTGTCGGAAGGCCACTAATCACCCTAAGGCCAATAATCTCCTTGATGTGCGACTGGAAAACTAAACGCTTGTTGTTAGAGCGCTTGCTTAAAATGTTCAAAGCCGCGCGATAATTTTCGCCTGATATTTCCAGCGAGCATACTGATTCTAAAGCTACGCCCGATAAGCACGACCGCAAGTGCTACAGCTTTTCAATGTCACTAAGCTGAGTGTCTCCGTCAATAATTGAGTTAAACATGGAAATGAAATTGGCGTATTCCGTGTAACATCCAACAAAAGTAGGCAGCTTGAGCTCAGGTAGGCACGGTCGATGCGATCAATATATATAGGAGCTGACCGCTCAGCTGCCGACTCAACAGGCCGAAATGTTGACGATAAAGGACGCGATTCGCACTGTTCAAGCTGCCTTTTTAAACGACATATCACTTCTACAAACAGCTTCAGAAAGTTTATACTTAAATAACTCCCTATTTCGTCGTAGTCAAGACGTTCCAGACTGTCGTGAGCGAGGTAGTGCGGCATAAATTGATTCCGCCTTGCGCTAAAAAATGAACTTGGTGCAGGCACACTGGACGCGACAGTTTTATGTTCATGTTTAAGCTTATAGCACGCACGAAATTGCTGCTCACTGCACAATGTAGAGCTGCAACAACAAATGCAAGAGAGAAACGGTTTTTATATGCTCAATCGCCCACGCACAGCTGCTTATGTACACGAAAAAGTTCACGAAAGTTTAAGCGAAGCAGAGGCACATACTAAACGACGATTGAGTATCAGACTTTGCACTATTGCACTTGTTGTGTCTGTTTTATGCACCTTTGGCTATTCGAGTTAGTTTTTTCAGTAATATCAGTTCACTAATGATTCGTTTTGTGTTATTGTTTATTATGCGCACTTTACGGTTTAATTAAAACGATACGCGAGTAACAATAGATCACGTCGGGGTCACTAAATGTTTGCGCTATCAGCTTTGTGATAGCTTTAGTTATAAATTTATAACACAATTAATTCTACGTTATACACTTTATTTGATATATATAGACTGTTTGTTTAAGGTTTGAAGCCACTTGCTTAACCTATCAACAACGAGATTAATTAACCGATCGATCAGCTAGAGCTATACGAAAAAACTCATTAGCTGCAGCAGCCGATCGATCAGCGAACGCCCTTTATCGAGAGAGAGAGAGAGGGAGCACTACACAAAGAGAGCGCTCTACAATGAGAGCGCTGCTTACGCTGGATGCTGCAGCTCAAACTGCACTTAACATAGTGTGGATATGTAATCAATTAACAATCAGCTATTGATATTTAGCCACACAGGGCTCCAAATTCAAACATGATGACACCTCAAAATCAATTGAATTTCTTCGCTGCTGCTGCCAACACGGTATTGAAATGAAGAAAAATGAATGGTTAATGTACAGAAATTTTAGTAATGCTATTTGAGGGTTGACCTAAACAATCAATGGTTATCTATGCGTGCACAGACACCAAGTCTTAAACTGATCTTATTTATGACGCTGACTGAGCTACTCTCTGCTAAGTGCAGGCCGCTCAAGTGCAGGCCGCTCAAGTGCAGAGCCGCTCAAGTATTTCTTATCACAACCCATGGATTGGGTGTACTTTATTGCTGTGTACACTGCGCTATCTGCAGCGTACAAATGGCTTATGATTTAAATGAATCTAAACATTCTCCCGGCCGTTGAATCGATGATCAACCATCATCTAGATCCAGTGTGAATCGTCTTGGGGATACTGATGGCATGTTTCTAATGGCAGCCTCATTCCTTGTAGCTGTTGGTTGCAAGGTCCAAAAGCGTTGCTTCCGTAAAGTATAGGCAAGTAGCACAAGGACGGATACTACTAAAACAGCATACGCGGCGATATGATGATGTTGTAGTGAACTTATTTGGGCGGGCAGCTCTTGTTTGTTGAGTGCGTTCAATTTTAGCTGCAAGTCATCCAGATCCTTATCTTCTTGTACCTTGTTCTCTGATATGTTGATTTGAGTCGTGTTTGGCTTGATTATGTTGCCAAAATGAGCATAGCCCTTTCTCACATGACTTATAATGGTGTTGAAAGTACTGATGCTAATTTCTGAGTTGCGTGCAGTACAACCTGGTGACAACGATAGGAGTCCGGTGTCCATCAGTTGTACAGTAGACGGGGTTCCGTTGCATACGGCTTGTAGTTCCATTACAGAATGCGTTGCAAAGATCCAATTATTGGGATGGTGTGTTTTTGACCATACCATTTTGGTTGCTCTATGAGTTACTTGACACATTGTTGGTGTTTTGTTGTTAAAAAGTTGAAACTCACACCGATAATTAACATTAAACATAGCTTGATGTTCAAAGCATATGTATTCTTCATTTGGTAATTTTCGTAGCGTAGCAGTTGTAGATCATCTGTTGTGAGTCCCATGAATTGATCCCTGTGGCTGTTTACAGCTATAATAGGTGTTTTAAGCTCAAATAGTCGCCAGCTTGTTAAGTCCCACATCGGAATCGGTACAATATTGAAAAGTTCTAATATTGATGTTGACACTAGTGGTAGTCTTATTCTAAATATTACATGAGTGTCGGTAACTGTGCCTTCTGCTCGCATAATTCTGTACAGGTGAATAACGTCAGATGATGTAACTGGTAGCATTTGATCTGGCGGCAAATGATCCCAAATTTGATCCAATTGTTCCTTTAATTGATCGGGAGAAATCAACGTTGGGCTTATTGTACGGTGGCGAATTCCAGTAAGTACGTCCACTATTTCGGATTGCATGCGTTGAAGGCTGGCTGCTAACAGTGTTAATTGAGTTGTTAACGCCAGGTAAGACTCCGTGAGACGTGCACCAGTGTATTTTCCTCTAGTTTGGCTAATGATTGCAACTTGCTGTTCAAGCAGTTTTAGTCGCTTGTCAGATGCAGATCTTGACTTCTTGACAATGTTAATGGTTGAATCAAGTACCGAAGTTTGATTCTTCAGTAATGTCAGTAAAAATTCTTCGTTTGTTTTTACCTTCTCTATCACCTTGGTCATTTCATTAGCGTAGTTCGAGTCTAATACTCCGAATAGACTGTTCGCAATGTTACCCACTGCATCAAATGGGGACCGGCGTTTTCGTGTATGTTGCATAAGTGAATTTGTCATTTGTAATTCATCATACAAGTGACGAAAGTGCTGAGATATGGAGACATATGGACATATGTGATTATTATTTAATTCTGGGCATATGTATTTGAATTCGTTTATGCCTGAATTAAATGTTTTCATATCGCGCCAGTATGGTTCCAATTCATAGTATATTACCATGGTCCAGTCGGATACTGCTCTCTTCGTTGTTCCAATTTTTTCATAGTAGATTCCAGGCTTTGTGCTGAACCTGTCACAGATACTGAGTTTGTCAATACCAAGGGTAACATTAAGAGCAGATTAGCACAGATCAGGTTATGGTTGGCGACGTTGTAAACCGTGTTCGCTGAGGGGGCAGTATTCGTCAATCGTTTATCCTGGCCTGGATATGTGTGTACAATGCGTCCCATTGGCCAACTCATCACAGGTATGTTGTCTTCCTTGACTAGAACAAGCATGCCTTCCTTGATATTGGGGTTGACGGCCTTCCACTTATGTCTGGCTTGCAATTCTTGTAAATATTCCTGTGACCATTGTTTCCAAAATCCTTGCTTGAGTCTGGATACTAGTTCCTACCGTTTTAGTAAGGATTTTTCGTTGCGGTCTGTGTTGACATTGGGGGGAGCAGTCAGCGTTTCACCAATCAGAAAATGTGCTGGGGTGAGGGCTGTGTTGTCCGTATGGTCATTTGACATTGGAGTAATTGGGCGAGAGTTTAAGATCGCTTCAATTTCGATGATCACCGTGTTTAATTCTTCGAATGTTAGAGATGCGGTATTTGTCTTGGTAACCAGTAGTCGTTTTGCAGATTTTACCGCAGCTTCCCATAGTACCTCCAAATGATGGCGCTCGTGGCGGTATGAATTTGAAGGCAACTGTGCGTTGCTTACCCTATAATCAATTGGCTTGCGAGTGAGCACTGTTTTTGTCAGTGAGTGTCTCTGCTTGAGCCTTCTCACCAAATCATTGATCCTCCTAGTTCCTTTAGTTGGTTGTTTGCTCCAACAAAGTTAGTGGCGTTGTCACAATAAATGGTTTGACATTTGCCGCGGCAGCTTAGGAAGCGCCGCAGGGCTCCTAGAAAGACATTTGTAGTCAGATCGCTAACTAGCTCGAGGTGGTTTTCCGCGAACTTTATGATGAATCCAATTTGGTCCGCAGTAGTCTACGACTGTAGTGAGAAACGGGCGTGCTGGTGTTGCTCGATCGAGTTGCAGTTAGGCTTCATATGCTTTGCCTTTTCCTTCTCCAGGTTGCTCGCGAGAGAGTGACGGGCAGGGGCCTATCATTTGTCTGGCAGTTGCCATGCGAAAAGAGTGGCTCCACAGAGCCATAGATTATGCTTGTGTAACTTTCGTGCGGATATTCCTCTTGAGAGCACATCTGCTGCGTTGTTGGCAGACGTACATGCAATCTGCGTGCGATTGATTCGCGTCGTGACTTCTGTCCGCGAGCTCAGCACCCAATAATGCAGCACATAGTTCTAGCCTAGGTAATGTCTGTTTTGCGGTTGAAGCCACTCGAGACTTTGAGCATAATAAACGCACAGATATTTGCTTGTTTTGTCGTTGCGCGTACATATATTGCTGCGACATATGCCTGCTCTGACGCATCCACAAATGTGTGCAACTCCTTCGTGACTGGAGTTTTTCCATCGTATATGTGTCTTGGAATTTGTATCGAGTTAAGGCTTTGCAAGTCCTCTCTATAATCCTTCCACTTGTTATGTATATTCGCAGGTAATTCGTCGTCCCAGTCGAGTTTTGACTCCCAGAGTCGTTGCATAAAGATTTTTGCTTTTACCACGACTGGAGCGAACAGGCCTAGATCGTTGTAGATTTTGTAATCGTTTTTGCTGTGCTGCCTTGTGTGCGGCCGCAATGTTGATCCCTTTTTGGCATCCAAATAAGGCCCAATGTCTTAACACTGTAATGTTCCAGTGTTTCGTCAAGCTTAATATCGCTTACTATATCGTCCTTGGGAATTCCTTGAAGAATTTGCTCATTGTTTGAGCACCATTTGCGTAATTTGAATCCGTTGGGGAGCAGTATTTTTACCAACTCCTGTCGAATTTGGATTGCTTCCTTTACAGAGTCTGCTCCTGTGAGGCAATCATCTACGTAGAAGTCATCCCTTAAGGCAGAGGATCCTAATGGTGATCTGCTTATATGAAGTGAGGCTAAGTGATTTAGACACTTAGTTGCCAAAAACGGAGCCGATGCTGTTCCATATGTGACCGTAGTTAATCGATAGTATTTTAACTTATCATTTGGATTTTGTCTCCAAACTATCATTTGATTAATTTGGTGTTCAGGGTTTATCCATATTTGGCGATACATCTTTTCGATATCTGCCGTAAATACGTACTTATGTGTTCTGAATCTCAATAGAATTGACATGAGATCACTTTGTACCGTGGGTCCTACTTGCAATATGTCGTTTAATGATTTTCCTGTGGATGTCTTACATGATGCATCGAAGACTACTCTTAGCTTTGTGGTGCTGCTGTCAGGTTTCAGCACACAATGATGAGGGATGAAGTAGTGGTTTGTTGGAAGAAGTTTTCGAGGAACACATATGCCTTCCAGATTTTTGAATCTGTCCTTCTTTCAAGTGCGAGGAATCTTTTTTCTGCCGTCTCCAACGCCCCAGGGCCCCAGGGCTGAAGAATGTTCAGCAAACTGCAATTTTACGATAAATCTCCCATCTGCAGCAATCTGCAAGTTCTCAATGAAATGGCTCTCGCACTCCTTTTCAGTTGGTGTACGATGCCTTTCTGCTGTTCAAAGTTGTCCAGGGTCCAGAATCGCTCCATTATGATATTCGTTTCTTCTCCTGTAGCTTCTGCACAAATGGCTGCTGACGTCCTTGATTCTTTTACTTTTCCAGCCACAACCCATCCCAACTTGGTATTTTGCATGATTGGACCAGAGGGTATTTTGTGTTGTTGTGGGAGCAATAGTGCGTAATAGTGTTCCGCACCGATAAGCAGGTCGATTTTGCCAGGTTTGTTGAATTGGGGAACTGCCAACGGTAGGCTGGTATGTTCCAATCTTTATTATTTATGCTTTGGGCTGGCTGATCCGTAATAATGTGCGGTAGAATAAATGCTTCGATCCGCAACGTAAAGTCGTTATACAACGAATTTACCAACAGATTTACACGAGCTCTGCTTGTCTTTTGTTGTCTACCGATGCCTCCAACTCGTAATGTGGAATCGTGTCGTTTTAAAGATAATAAAGAGGCGAGTCGTTCTGATATTACGTTAATCTATGATCCAGAATCCAGCAAGGCCTTGAAAGTAGCATGTTGTCCATTATTTCCTTGGACTATTACCTTTGCTGTTGCAAGTAGATTTATATTTTTGATACTTGCTGATGCTACAATTGGATTTTGTTGCTCCACTAAGAATTTTTCAAATGCATTTTCCAAATGCAACAGCGTGTTGTGTCTTTTTTGGCACTTGAAGCATTTAAAACGACTTGGGCAAACTTTGCCATGTGGTCTCCTTTGAGGCAGTTGACGCATAGTTTTTGTTGTTGGATCCAATTCAATCTCTCAGCGGCTGTCTTTGCACGGAAATCGTCGCACCGAAATATGATATGATCAGACTTCTTACAATAGAGGCAATTCTTCCTTGTAGTTGAGGAGGATGCACACGTTGACCCCATTGAATCCCTATTGGCGTTGCTGTGTGTTTTGCTTCCGCTAGCTAAAACACGAACTCGTTGTTCAAGAAACTGGAGCATGGTGTCCAGTTTCTGTATTTGCTTTGAGTTGCTTTATGATTGCTCGTACAGCGTTTTATTTGTGCTGTCCAGCTTATTTCGAATGACCGCTATTAAAATTGGGTCCCACGTTGAGATGTCTAATCCGAGTCCCATGAGAGACGCAAGGGACTCCAGAGTGACTATGTATAGTTCCTTAAGCGATTTTGTATTGTCGTTAATGGCTTGTTGCATTAAAAATCGGTTCAATACCGTTGATGCTATATTCCTTGGATTGTCATACGCGTCAACCAACATGTTCCATGCGTGAAGGTAGTTATCCTCTTTCAAGTCGATTTGGCGTATTAGTCTTTCTGCCTCACCGATCACGCTGGTTTTTAAATACCACATTTTTTGAATTGTTGGCATGTTGGTCTTGTGTACCATGGACACAAACATATCAAAGAATTGTGTCCATTATAATATATCCCCATCAAATTTGGGGATGGTTATGCGTGGCAAGTTTATGTCATTGGTGTGCCCTTTGTACATCTTTTTCTGCCTGTAGATACTCCTTTGTATCATATCCATTTTCTTCTGGATTTTCAACTTCTTCATACAGCCGAAAATGGACATCTTGAATTTGTGTCCATAAATTCCTTATGAGCTCTAATGCTGCGTGCTCAATAGGGGTGCTTTGGCGCAATGTGAGGTGTAGTGATGCGATCATTGCCCTTTGTCGCCGGCACAATGCAATCACCTTGGGTTGTAAGGTTGATGACGCTGACGCTGTCCATCGCCAATCTCAAGCTTCTTGCTTGTGGTTTGATTTATGGTTTCAGCGTCGTTTTTGATTTCTTCTAAGTACTTTAGAACTGTTGTTCTTATGTCCTCATAGTAGGTGAAGTATTCATGATTTTTTGGTAGCTCGCCAGATTTTCTTATGACTTCGTCATTTTTTTTGGACAATATTCCATTTCTCATTGAGAGAATCTGTTTTAATTTTGTGATAGCCGGTCTGAGACTTTCTCTCAGCGGAATCCTTTTTATAATTAGATATTAGCCGTACAATCTCATCGCTAATATCTTGCTGGACATTAAGTAACTCATTGATGGTTATTTTTTCTGAAGCCATTTTGACTGATTTTTGTCGCTTGTTGGACTTTTACTGATATGTACTGGTATATCTGTTTCTTAATCAGTTTTATTTTTCTCGCTTGGTCGACTTTGTGGTTGTTCAGCTTGAAGGGAATCAGTCAGCACATAAACTGACTACTAAAGAGCGTCGCAACTAGCACTTGTAACTAGTTGGACTTTATGGAGAGGGAGGTCCTTCGTTGCGCACAGTGAATGCGATGGTAGAAATGAGTAGACTTGTATGTGCTAAGACTCTAAAAGACACTGTCTTTATTGAAGAAAAATGCATCGTTTATATACAGAATTTTTAGAAGATAATGTTTGCTTAGGATTAGTTAGGCTATCTGCGGGTTGACCTAAACAATCAATGGTTATTTATGCGTGCACAGACACCAAGTCTTAAACTGATCTTATTTATGACGCTGACTGAGCTACGCTCTGCTAAGTGCAGGCCGCTCAAGTGCAGGCCGCTCAAGTGCAGGCCGCTCAATTGCAGGCCGCTCAAGTATTTCTTATCACAACCCATGGATTGGGTGTACTTTATTGCTGTGTACACTGCGCTATCTGCAGCGTAC
>JAWNMR010000450.1:0-11707 GCA_035043845.1 Drosophila picticornis
GTAAAAATCGAAGACGATCCAAAACACGTGCAAGCAAAGCAGCTGTCAACAATTAAGTGAACATTCAAAATGGCCGAGCTTGTCGGCATAAGTGAGAGACATGAGTACCAACATAACGCTACAAAAAAATCGAAATTCGAATATACGTAACCCGCGAAAATTCAAAATTCGCGATACTTTTTGAACACTCCTCGTATTAACATCCTTATTTAAGTTTTTAAACGCTAAATATGTTACTCTTGTAGGACTGAACCAAATAAGCCTTGATTTGTATTTTGGAAATGCTTTCAGTTTTTGACTAATTTTAATTAATAAATTAATATTTTATTAGAAGCTAATGTTTCTTTTTTAAACTAGATATAGCTTGAAACAAATTGGCATTTAAAAATTTTGCATTTGTTTCTTTGTTTCAACTTTTTTGGTAGACAATGTCTGAAATAAACTATGAGCCATGTATATTTTCATGCTCTGAGTATTGGTCTTGCTACCTAGATACTTGACCTGGAACATGTACTCATCTGCGCTCTCATAAATATTTAATCTACAAAATCGATAGTCGTAAGTCGCTTAACAGCAACACCGCTAACAGGGGCAGCCGCAGCAACAACAACTTTGGTCGGCTTAGCAAGTTTCACGCCGTGGGATTGCACCAAGTAATTGCCACGGGTGGTGCAAGGCACTATTCGTACGGCAACCATAGGCCAAAAGCAATTAACTTTGCTGTGTACGCTTGGATCCAATCTGACTGTCTTGGTATATCCGAAAAGATTAACTCCGATCACATCCCCTTGATCGTTGAGTACAGAGTGGCTGCAACCCTGAATGCTGCCAAGACACGTTTTCTGCCGCGCAAGGCAAAAATCACCCGATTCCGTTAGAGATTGGAGCAGCTTGTCAGCTTTAACATGGAGCTGAGTTCACCGGCTGATATTGATCGGTTCTGGCGACGCTACTGGAATCGGCACAGAATGATATCTGTGGCTATCAAGAGGCTCTCGAGTCCTTGATCAAAGAAAGGCTCAACGATGTGTGTGATGGCTACGAGCGAGTTACGTTTGCTGATCGGCCGGCTGCTGCAGCTAATCATTTGTTACACATAGCTCTAACTTATCGATCAATCTTAGTTATTCTCGTGATGAAAAGGTATAACAAGTGACTTCAAGCCTTAATAAACTAAGTTTTGGATTAGAAGATTTAGCAAGTGGTTTCAAGCCTTTAATAAACAAAGTGTTGATAAAAAAGATTAAATTAAAGATTCAATAAATACTATGACGTGGAAATAACTTCTTGTTATTAATTGGGAAATAAAGCTATAAAAAAGCTGATAGCGCAAACAGTGGCTACAAATCACTAAAAAACAACTTAATAAAATTCAAAATCAAAATAAATTATTGCCGAACTCGGCATGTTAGGGGCCCTACGCACAACACCAAGTGAGACACTAGATGCCATTCTGGACGTTCCATGGCTAGAGAGGCAAGGCACGAAAAACGCGATACGCAGAGCTATAAGACCGAGGGAATCAACAGTATGGGAAACTCAGGTCAATTATGTCCATTAGTACGATATCGGCAAACTCAAAATCGGTGACAACCAGTCGCAAATCTCTACATGAGATGGATCAGCTGCATGTTGTCTCGTCACCAAAACATCTAAGCCAATTATTCCCCCTCCTAATTTAGAAGGAAGGTATATGTATGCCTCTGGCTACCAGTAGGGAAAAAATAAAAGAAGTTAACGTACGCAGGTCAAACGACACATGGCGAAATGCGAACTGCAGTAGAATGGCCCACCAAACGCCAAACATAAACGCATAATATAATAGAGAACTGTTTGATCTCGGTCGCACGAGGTGCTCTGTAGTAATCCGTGCCATAACACGGCACTGGCTCGTCCGAATACTTGCCAACAGACCGCAGTTGCTTCTGCAGAAGCTGTAAAGAAAAGGACGAGGAAGAATCTTCCGAGCACTTCAACTTCTGCCCTGCAGACTATACGTAAGAAGGGTGTCTTTCCCTATTAGTATATCGACTCAGACAGTAGATTGCATGAGTCAGTGAGAATAAAGAATTTTCAGCTGAGGACTATTTCCACGCACAAAGAGTCTGGTCAGTTTTTGGATGTCAAAGTCTCAAAGATTACATGGAAGTGTACCTTAAGACTAATTTAGTTTATTCACATTGATATTCGTGGTGGCTTAGTTCAGTGCTGTAAGCGCTATTCGAAAGCAAACCATATGTATATGGAGAATTGTGATATCACTAAACCTTCAGGATTGTTAACGTACGTATATGCTAATAACTTATATGGATGGGCTATTTATCAACATCTTCCATGATGAATGATGCTGAAATAAATGCATTTGACATTTCATCTCTCAATGGAAACTCAGCGTCTGGGAACATTCTCGAGGTAGATCTTTTGTACAGATAAGGCTCCTGAAAAAGAAATACGATACGCGCTTATTCTGCAACTACTGCCAGGATGTTTGTCTCAAAGATTAATGAATTTACAGTGAAACAGCAATAGGCTCATTATATTAAATCGTTAACAATTACTTGGATAACTGCGATAATTCTAGAGATAGTATATCCAATAAAAAGACGTATGCTTCTGTTAGACTAAATCCAGTTCAACTTACACTTGTGGTTATTACTATACCTTTATGTAGGTTTATTACCGGTATAGTTCTTATATATAATTAAAGACTTGCATTTTTTAATGAATTCCTTTAAGTAAAAAACAGCGTTAGCAACACGGTATCAAAGTATAACAAATTATGAATTATAGATTATTTCGATTATACTGCTTGCATTAAAACATGATATAAATGTTTTATATTTGGTAAAGAGTTAGAATACAGTGCGTCAATTTTTTTGGAATTACATCATGATATCATTCTCTTGCCTGGCGAACACAGCTATAACAGTAACAGCAAAAACCACAACATCAACGACAACGTAAACATAACGGCGAGTAATAGCAATCCCAAGAGCTATAACAATTACATCAACAAGAACACCGTCAACAACAATAACAATTTCCACAAAAAAATTCATAGCACCAACAATGACAAAAAGAACACTAACAAAAACACCAAAAATAACACCAATATCAACGTCAACAATTTCAACTGCAACAACGCCAACAAAATGATCAAAATTGCGATAGTTGAAGATGAAATCGACTTGGACGCATTGCCGTCAACTTCTGTTGAAGCTCGTGCAGAACCACAACCGATCGAGGATCTGCCATTGGATTCTGACGCACATGTCGAGTCGGTCCACATGGAAGAGATAGTCCTGCTGCGTGCGGCTACTAGTAATGAAGTTATTCAAATCATTTCTCAAGTGCGCATTTCTGTGGAATGCCCTAGTCGCCATATGGATGTCCCTCAGTGTCACCGTTACCAGGAATTCGGCCGCGTGAAGTGTGGCTTAGCTGCGTGAAGTGTGGCTTAGCACATGCAAGTGGGCGGCCGCAGCAACAACAACTTTTGTCGGTTTAGTTACACTGCAAGTCCTGAGCAACAGCACAAAAGAAAAACCCGACGTCACAACAAGCAACAATAGAAACACTCGCAGCAACACCAGTAGCAACAACGCCAGCAGCAGCAACACCACATACAGAAAGAACGGCATCAACAACAACAACAACGCCAGCAGCCACAGCACCAGCAAAATCAGCAGCCCCCCAGCAGCAATTTCAGCTTGTGCAGCAGCCTCATCTGTACCATGAGCACTCGCAGTTCCTGTTTGACAAGTTCGACGAGTTGAGTGCGACACTTTGCACGCTGCACTGGCAAACAGATGAGCCAAACTGGGTTGCGCCTTGGCGTGTGGAACGCCAATGGCCTTGCAAATGACGCCAATGAGTTGGCCTGCGAGACTCACTACTGCTCCTGATCGCACTACAGGCTACCAGGCTACGATATTCACCTTGCCGCAGCAGTGATCATAAAATCTTCAATGCAACATCATGTGCTGACTTCATTAAGTTGGCTATGCGCACAATGTGCTGTCGTTAAAATCTTTAGTGATCAAGGCGAAGTAGTCCTAGCTGCTGTATATTGTCCATCACGTTTTGTGTGGGAATCAGAAGACTTAAAATGTCTCTTCGAAGAGCTTGGCCTTAAGTTCTAATTGCTGGAGATTGGAATGCTTCCATTTATGGAGTGCAGAGTTGGACCCTCGCCGTGGGATTGCGTCAAGTATTTGCCACGGGTGGTGCAAGGCACTATTCGTACGGCAACCATAGGCCAAAAACAATTAGCTTTTCTGTGTTCGTATGTATATCTATAATATTCTAATGGTATTAATCAATCATACATTTAAAAATATAAAATACATATATCTTTCTAAGTTTAATATTTAAATTTATTGAATTCGTTGTTAAGTGGATAAGCGATGAAGGTAGGAAAGCTGCCGTTGGGCGTCCCAAGGGATCCTGTTGTACATATCGGCCCGCAGGGTCATGGCAGGGTGGTAAAAAGTAGCACCACAATAAAAAATAAATGGATGACCTGATTACTTGAGTGCTCGATCCCGCTGTTACTTTTGATCTTTTCTTCTGTCTCATGTCCATGGTCCATGGTCTGTCTTTGTCTGTCGTTCTTTATGTAAAAATATAGTACGCGAAAAATAAATAAATATAACTAATAACAAGGAAGCCATTTTAATATGTCGCTTGACTAATAAAAACCCGCCCAATTGCCGGCACGAGCAAGCGAACGGATTAATAGCCCATCTACTATCAGTTGTTCATTACAGTTATTTATAATTAGTTATACTTTTATTTTGGCGGCCTAACGTCTGGGGCCTGTTTCAAGTAAAAATATTAGTGTTCAATAAGCCAACAGGAGGTTAATCGAAAGGTGATCGGTTAGGTATCCGATTTACAGTAGTATTGAAAGTAGAAGAGAAACCGTACTAGTATTTTGCACCTGTACAGGCTGATAAATTTCGAAGTCACGTTCTTCAGATGTAGCAGCTATCTGCTTACACAAATGACTTCATATCCCCATACCTTTGTCCTTGTTTTGATATAAGAGATGTAGTAACATTATTCGATTCCAAAATATTGATAATGACCGTCTCAGTAAACTGAACAATATTGCGCTCGTGTAAGTTCTAGAAACAATAACAATTTTAGAATAATTGTGCTGCCAGACTCACAATACACAAACGCAAATTCCTCCTAGTGGTGCTACGATTAGCGTGACGCATGAGCTGGACGAGGATTCGTGGAAGATTAAGATACGAACCGCCGCTGAGTAGAAACATTAAAAGTAGTTACTCCCTACATGTCTGTGGACATACCTGCAAACCAAAATATTGGACCCGATTCCGGTGTCGCTGGATTCAACTCAGGTGGTTAGGTCGCTCCATTTATATCATGGTTAATATTGCGGATCACAGTCATATTTTCCAAGTAGTTGAGCATTTGATTCTATTGCGGATACGACAGTCCGTTGCCGGAAGAGTATAGTTGCCTATTGGCTGGTGTTTCTTCTTCTTAAACTATACTCTCGCCTGGAACAATAACTGCCATATTTGCAAACGGAAATGGGATAATTGACAGCAATTACACTTTTCTTTTACTTCTAATGGAAAAGTCAGTCAACCATGACATCAATTGTTTTTTTTCTCTTTTCCAAATCTTTTCGTGGGTCAAGTAAATCAAGTAAAGGTCGGCATACCTATTCTCAGGAAGGAATTCGCATTGTTATCCACACTCATATAATGAATATTTTAATATTATCGCTCGGCGTGATTTAGCTTTGTTAAAGTAATCTTTAACACAAAGTTTTCTTTTGTTTATCATTTATAGAAATTATTTTAACAGTTTGCTATGTTAGTAATGTCAGTAAGTCGAAGTATTGACAATTTAAATTCTCTTGCTAATTTGGAAATGTGTGAGTTGTTGCGTGTGTACATTAGAGGTTGAACACCCGGCACAGCTTCTAGACCAGTTGTAACCATTATTTTCACCATACTTGTTTTAACAATAGAACAGGTAACAAACGAAGTTTGTCCTATATGTAGAATTTGGCAGTTGAGTTAGCCTCAACTCAGCAATCTTGAATGGCATTGACAGCACTCAAAACATTATAACGCGATCTAAGTCTAAAGTCGTTAAAGTTATAAAGCAAACTATGCCTAAAGTTGCTACAACAGGAAAAATGCTGACTTAGAAGGCGGGAATTAGCTCTGTATCAGGAGTAAGGACAGTGAAATGAGTCGTGTACAGTCCCTCAGTCCAACCCCGTCGAAGTAATAGCTAGTACGTAGCACAAGATGCTAGCCAAGAGGCAAGAGCGTCTCAGCAGTCTCACACAGTTGTGGACCAAAATAACGCTCATAACCAGGTTGCTACTAACTTGCAGCAAACTGTTGTCAGTGCAATGGCGACAGCAATTGCTCAACAAACCCAACTTTTGGCTCCAAGCCATTGAGACAGGGTTTCAAAGACTAGCAATGCAGAATCCTGTAGGCAGCCCTGCAGATGCAATAGACCATCTGTTCATAGTAGAGAACGACAAACTTTTGAACAACTGTTTCAACTCCCTGGTCCAGTAGATTCAGAAAATGTCCCCGGTAACGGTGTACCGTCAACAATTAGTTTCACGCCAATGGGATCCCAGCAATGCGAAAATTTACGTTCTGATAGAATTAGCCAGATTATTTGTAATTGAAAGTTGAGATTTCCGGGACGGTCATGTTACCGGTAGAAGAATTGATGTATATCGCATAGAAGTGCTTACAGCACATTCGTTGGATTGCAACTTTGAGCCGCTATCTGGCTATGCTAGTAACTTGTTTGAAGACAGCAGTAGCGAATGGTAGTGGAGATATCATGAAAGTGTTTCGTCCGTTTGTTGGCCCGACTTGTGCGAGCGTTAAAGGGCCATTTTTAAAGATGGTCGATCAGACTTACACATTCGCACAGCCATTTAGTTGAGAAAACAAAAATACAACGAACCTTTTGACACCTATCATGGAGCTATTATGTTGTTCGCCGGTAGACTTACACTACCTATGTCCGAACAGTCATTGCTTGAGGTGCTGCAAGCACATTTATTACCGGAAGAGCAGCATGAGATTTTGTAATACGTACCGATTTATAATCTGGAGCAGTTGCCACGTGTCGTACGCAGAAGAGAACCGGTTCATGAATGCAGTTACAAAAACTATTGTTTCTTCTCACCGCCTAATTCCAGGATGGCAGGTTCATGAAATTGCAAGTGTAATCATGTGGTATGCAGGAGTTGCAGAATCCTGAGATCGCTGACTATAACTTTATCGTGTTGGAATTGTGGGAGACACGGTCATCGGTACCAAGTGCAATGCTTCAAAAAACGAAGTGTCGCATGCACCGTCGACCAGTGCACGCAAACTTGTTTCGAAGGGAACGAACATTGAGTAACTGATGAAAAGATCAGATCTTATTCAACCACCGGACTTGACTTTACTTACTTGATCGAAGAACTACCTGATGTTACTAAAATCAAAACTCATAATCAACAACGAAGAATATCTTTCCGAAAACTATGCAAAGTATCCCGTAAGGCAACCACGTCCTCAGTCATAAAGGATGTTAATGATATCCGACCATATGCGTCAGTCTCGCTGTGTGGAAAGACAATTAGCAATTTAATGGATACTAGCGCTTCAATCAGTTGCATAGGAGGCAGTTTAGCACAAGAATTATTAGACAGTCATACCAAACTCAAGGGAATGATTTACAATGTTTGATTATTGGTAGGATTGTGACGGCAGTTAGTTTCCGCTGTGAGACTAAGCTATTGTCTATTTATATAGTACCATCTTTGTCTCAAAACTTATATAGAATAGATTGAATAGATTGTTGGCGTAGTTTAAATTTATAACCCTTGCATGTTATGAATAAAGAACAATCGCAGTCTATTATGAGCTTAAAAGTTGTAGACTCCGCACATATCATAATTTTTGGATTGCAGAAAAAGGAATTAATAGATGCAGTGCGTCTTTTTCATTCATTTGCTGAAAAAGGATTGGGAAAGACCCTCTGGTTGATGCATAATATTGAAGTTAATAAGACACAGCCAATTAAACTGCGCCATTATGCTGTATTTCCTGCTATTGAAAAATTGATGTACAAGGAGCTTGACAGAATGGGAAAAAACAGCCTTTATAGTACCGGAAAGGCCTTTATATCAGTTAACAGTTTGGTTTCTGGAAAGCCCCACAAACTATGTCCAAACTCATGGACAAAGTTTTACCGGAAAATGTAAGAAACGAAATTTTCATTTATCTTTACGCTCTACTTCTTGTTTACGATAGCAAAGCAGCAATCGCTTGCAGGATTAACTATAAAGATCGAAAATTCGAGGTTTTGTCTTAAAGGAGCATCTAGGGCATATAATTGGAAATTATAAAAACTGGAAATTACAAAACTGACCCTGAAAAGGTAGCAGCTATACGTAATTTTCCTGTCCTAAAGTCAGTAAAGCAAGTTCTTGGGCTCTACTGGGTAATACCACAAATTCATTCAAAACTATGCCTCAATTGCTACTCCAATTACTGACACGGCCCCAACTTTTCACGGCCATTCACTATCCATTGTGATGCAAGCCGTACCGGTGTAGGTGGAGTATTGATGCAGCACGATTGCAACGGAAATTATGTTCCCATTGCTTTCATGTTACGTAAGGTGAACCAGGCTCAGCGAAACTATTCTGTGACGGGAAAATAATGTTTTGCCGCCATTATGTGTGTAAAGAAATTTAGAGCATATATTGAAGGACTGGAATTCTCTATACATAAGGATCATGCTTCATTGAAGTGGCTCATGTCACAGTCTGACTTAAACTCTCGCTTGGCCAGATAGGCTCCTAAATTACAAGGGCTTACATATAATATTTACCACCGAAAAGGCAGCCAAAATATGGTTCCTGATGAGCTGTCCCGAATTCATTATGAGCACTTATCGTCAATCAGTATCGATAACAACATCGACCTTAAGAATAATCATTTCCATTCTGATGAATATCAAGAACTAAGAAAAAAAGATTCAAAACCAAAAGACGTTTATGCCTGATATTAAAATTATTGATAAAGTTATTTATCGTCGTGCCAGGCATGCCTCTGGCGATCAAGTCGCTGCTGATGGATGTTGGAAGATCTGGGTTCCCAAAGAACTAGTTCCCAAACTTTTAAAGCAAAATCATGATAGTTCAGTCGCTTCTCATAGCAGTATCACTAAAACTCTTGAAAGAATCCGGCGTCATTACTTTTGGCCAAACCTAGTAAATTATGTAAAATCGTATATTAACAAACGCGACATTTGTAAGTGTACGAAGCATCCTAATCGTTCGCTACAACCACCATTATGTCTGAACAAAGATACGCAGAGATGTTCTCAAAAGATTTTTCTCGATTTTCTGCATCCATTTCCTCGCAGCCAATCAGGCAATATAAGATTTTTTGGGGCTGTGGATCATTTTTCGAAATATCCTTTTACGGCTGAAGCAATCATTCATTTTGTAGAGGACGATATATTTCATACCTTTGGAGTTCCGGAAAAAGTATTGTCAGGCAATGGTGTCCAATTAAATGTCATAAGTTCAACGCTCTTCCGAATAAATGGCGTGCAACACTGTTACATTCCGGTATATGCAACGCAATCGAATGCTTCTGAGCGCGTTAATCGCTCAATCATTGCGGCCATTAAAGCCTATATAAATCCAAGTGAAAACAACTGGGATGAAAATCTTAGTCGAACATGTTGTGCCTTAATATTTAGTGTTCATGCAGCTGTAAGTTGCAGCCCATATCGTGTTGCGTTTGGTCAACAAATGATCACTAATGGTTCCACGTACCAGAACTTGCAGAATTTGCAAATTTTGGAAGAACGGTCCGTCACTTTTAATAGAGAAGACTGTAACATATGAAGTAAAACGGATATTTCACCTAACTTGATTCTGTAGGGTATAAAAAAAAACAATACAACCTACTAAAGGAGCTTCAGAATCACAGCTGTGGTCCGGACCCTTTGATACCCTAGCTCTTTCGGGAGGAATGGGAGTGGTTGCTGTGATCTGTGGCTCTATTACATAATGTTTATATTATTGTAGAGTCCCTTCTGTAATAGCTATGAAGTGCTGGACTTCGAAACGCAAAAAAAAATACACAAAATAAAACGAAATACTAATATTAAAGGTGACTTTTCTAATATATATGCTGGACTATCTAAATAAACGTAGCGGGATCTCACATGGCATTCGATCCTCGCAGTCTTTACCCACCCAACCATGAATCTCCGAAG
Organism: Drosophila picticornis; assembly: GCA_035043845.1. Lineage (NCBI taxonomy): Eukaryota > Metazoa > Arthropoda > Insecta > Diptera > Drosophilidae > Drosophila > Drosophila picticornis. The sequence goes on from JAWNMR010000450.1 coordinate 10,306, forward strand.
GCGAGTTGTGAGATTCCCTATAAAAAATTTTCCATTCCATTACATAATTTTGATTGGCCCCATATACTCGACAATTACTCCATCATTGGTTTTACTGAATACATGTTTAGTTTTTATGCTGCAGCCTAAATTGGATAAAAGTTCAAGCTGAGGTGTGTATGTATATGAACCAAGCTCTTAATTATTAGTGCGGATTTGGTTTGGTTTTTCTTTTCTTGGATGGTTATTTTTTGGTTATGGCTTGGGGATTCTTATTAAATTTTGTTACGTTTGCTTGAATAAAAAATCTTTTCGAAAAATTCGGGTGCATCTCCAATTTGTCTTTTTTTTTTTTATTTTAATGGTTAGCTAGATTCCGCACGAAAGTATGTTTATTGGCACCGAATTTTACCAAATTTCAGGGAGAGTATTTTTTTTTTTGTTTTTGTTTTTTTTTTTGTTGACTTCGGTTTCTCCGATCCGATGAAAGGCCTTCCAGCGATGGGTCTATTTCTTTTAGTCGTAGTTTTATATTGATGTATATTTTCTCACTGAAACTTAATTTGTTATTCAATCACATAAAAAAAAACTAATAAGTGGGAGGGGGAGTTACCTGGTACTTTTTGGTTTTTTTGTTTTTGGCTTTTTTATGATTTTAATATGGGATTTTATTAGATTTTATTACACAGCCCGTCACCTTTATCGCTTTGATTCGTAAGTTCTGTGCTTATTTATGATAAAAAAAAAATCGAGCTTTCTTATTTTCCATATTCTAAAATGTTTCGGAATCGATAGTTTTAATGATGTTGTTTTTAATTTCCCGGGCCTTTTAGTATTTTAAATTATTATTTCTTCTTCTGCATTTCATGTTTGTATTCTTACTGGCATTGCGGATATTTAATTTTTCATATTATTTGTAATACATTGTGCAGATTTACTTATGATACATAATAACTTTTTTAACTTGCTTCTCTAAGCACTTCTTTTGTACACTATGACTTTTTTTTTTCTTTTTGGTAATATATTGGTTCTGTATTCGGTATTGATTTGTCTTAATTAAGGGGTTCATTAATTTGCCGGTTTGGCTGCTGCTGCAGATGCTGTCTCTGTCTCCAGGGGATGAAAAAAATGGGGCTCTCTTCCTAGCGTCATGGAGTTGCGATCGGGGCAGCGGGCTTGTTGAGGGTTTCCAGAGGCTTTGGATATGGCCGTCCTCGCCGTACACGGGATGATTTTTATTTTTGTTGGTTCGTTTTTTTTTTCTTTTTTTTTTCACACTTAGTGTAACGTTATTTGTTGTGTTGGTGTTCTTTCTGATTTAAGTGCCGTTTTGCGTGTTATTGCATCCGCACGTTGCAATTTTTTTAAAAGAGAAGAGGGCTTTGGCTGAGATCAGCTTCCTTTTATAACCTGACCATTACAA
>JAWNMR010000461.1:0-14046 GCA_035043845.1 Drosophila picticornis
TCTGCCGGAAGCGGGTGATATTTGCCTTGCGCGGCAGAAGACCTGTCTTGGGAGCATTTAGTGCTGCAGCCACTCTGTACTCAATGATCAAGAGGAAGAGACAAGCTCTTCGAAGAGACATTTAAAGTCTTTTATTTCTTATACAAAACGTGGACAATAGACAGCTTAGCCAACTTAATGAAGTCAGCGCATGATGTTGCAGTGAAGATTTTAGTATCAGTGCTGCTCCGCCACGTATGCGATCCGAAAGAGGATTGGCAAGGTGAATATCGTAGCCTGGTGGCCTGTAGTGCGATCTGGAGCAGTAGTGAGTCTCGCAGACCAATATTATATCTATTTGATGGCGTTGAACAAATAACTTGCAAGGACATTGGCGCTCCACACGCCAACGCACAATCCAACTTGTCGAATTATGACATATGAGTTCAGATATTTCAGGGCAGTTGCACTAGCTAAAATTACTACTGTGGGGCTGTTGATATTGCTGGCGCTGTGGCTGCTGTTGTTGTTGTTGTTGGTGTCGTGGTTGCTGTTGCTGTTCTTGCTGTATATGCTGTTGGTATTGCTGCTTCTGTTGTTGCTGTGTATACGCTCGATGCTTAAGCACCTGGTGAACTTTGTGAGGTCGATTTTTCTTTTGGCTGTTGTTGTTGCTGCTTCTGCGACTGCTGGCGGTGTTGCTGTTAAGGTTGTTGTTGAAGATAAACCTGCTACTGAAGATGACGCTGTTGCTGTTGGTGTTGCTGTTGCCCAAGTTGCTGCAGAGGCTGATGAGTCGTTTGAAGTCTGGCAGCATCAGCATAAGAAAAGTTTCCCTGCGAATGGTTGCCGGGCCTCTTGGGCGTGACTGGCAGTTCTTCATCTAATGGCCGAATTCCTGGCAACGGTCGTACTGGTGGATGTCCATATGGCAATCAGGGATGCAGTCCCCTACATTCATCTATCCTCCTTTAATTGGTACGAATGAAACGGGATTCGCCTATCTGTAAACAATCTCTGTATTGGCCTGTAAGCGTCAATATCACTTAGCATTACCCTGCATTTGAGCATAAAGCTATCAGGCGGCGTGGCAGCATTAAATGCTTCAAGCAATAAGTGGGGTAGGCTTGGAAGGTCTTATTTGCCGAATTTGAACAGTGTCAACATCCTCAGCGGCATTGCTTAAATTTGGGTCCTCATCTTGAGTAACTTCATTACGTAAACGTGTTGGCGTTGTTGCAGTTGAAATTGTTGACGTTGGTATTGGTGTTATTTTCGGAGTTTTAGTAAGTGTTGTTGTTGGCATTGTTGGTGCTTTGAACGTTACCGCTACCTTTTAGGTAGCACACGCTTAACTTAAACTTCGTATTTGCTGCGCACCGGCTTTAGCTACTAATCTTAACTTGAAGCGCTCTACGTAGAAGTCTTCGCCAATTTTCAACCCGAATACGTGTTCCATTTATCTAATTTTAAAATTAATAGCATCACCTACACTCGCGGGGATTAGCACACCCTCTGTTCTTAACATATTAAGAATATTAAATAATTTCCTGGGACTGCCCGGCTTCTCAGTCCTTAACATTTTTGGATGACCTGGTCCTCGAACTTCACACAATTCGGGTGACTCCACTTCATTGCTTTTATTCCTTTGATTATCTGATTCAATACCTGCTTCTGCCGCATTCTACACTGACAGTAGCACACATTCGTCAAATAACGCAGTATCTCTGTAGTCTCTGTTATCCCTCACAGATTCTAAAAAATCAATCACCTTTTCAGATTCTGGACAACACAGCCGATAGAATAACCTATCATTACATACTCGCTACCCTTTGGCCTGAACTTCTTTGAGCAGAACATTCGTAAATATAACACGGTTGGCTTTTTACCGGGCCACATTTCATATGTCGTCTTGTCGCTGCGGATTGCTTTTAGCTTTTTATCGCATTGTATTTCGGCAAACACTACAAAGTCTTTAAACGCTTTTAGTATTTGGTCCCGCGACTTCAAAAAATACACAAAAGTATAGCGAGAATAATCGTCGATAAATGACGCAAAGTACCGCGCCCCTCCAATAGACGCCGTATTGATTGGTCCGCATATGCCTGTATGCACATGACTTAACACTTATTTTGCGCGACACACAGATGCTCTTGGAAACGATCCAACGCTTTTCGCGCAAGTTTTCTTAATCGAAAAACCCTACATGATCAATTTGCCACTTGCTTTAAACTTTCCATATTTAGATGGCCTAGACAATTATGTCATTTCCATAATTCACAGCAGCTTGCATTTGAGTACATACATTTTTCCATTTTCACATCAATCTTAAATAGGTCACTACACTTATTAGCCTCTAGTATTGTCACATTTTGAGTGTCTTTTAATTGTTAAATTCGAATTTACACACACGGACGTGGTCTTCTTATAGACATTCTTGATAAAGAGCTTATCATGGTTCGAGCAGGAGCGGGTGCGAAATTTTCGGAAATTTTCTTATGATGAGCGGTGGAAAGTGGAAGTGGGAAGTTTGAACTGATTATAAGTTACTGAGAGAATCCGCTGTATGTATCATTCAGATCATGGATCACGAAAACAGCAACGGTTCCAACTTAACCTTCTGCACAGACGGCTTTATATATTGGTAGCCAAGCAGCGATCAAATCTATCAGCGTGATACCGAAAAACTCGACATCCGTAACAAGATGTCAAAAATCTCAGCGAGAGATGGCTAAACAGCATGTTATTAGTCTCATTTGGATGCCTGGACACCAAATTCTAGTAGCCAACTTTAAAGCTGTTGAGCTGGTTAGAAAGGTCTATTACCCTTCCTCTCGGATAGGGAAAGTATATGCGTACCTCTGGATACCTTAAAATCAGGGAAGAACATACTCAGGTCACATGACAAATGCTGCATTATATATAATAAGCACAGTAAAGAAGTGTTCAATCTGAGTTCATGCCTCGCTAGTCTAGTAAATCACCTTTTCAGTAATTTGACAAGAAATTTTTCTGATTGCGGCTCTTGAGATTTTGTCTGCTGACAACCATTCCTGTGCAAGTCTCATCGACTTTGTTTCTCGTGGATATAGAAAAGTTACATGTGGGCGCGATGAACATCGACCCTAACCCGAATTTTTTTTCCTAAATTGAACAAATAATATAATTGTCACCGGCCAAAAAGTCTTTGTGGGCAAGTGCGTCTCCGACAAACAAATATAAATTACTTCGTGTAAACTATATTCCAAATAGTTTTATCGGCATTAACAATTAGTGAAATCTGCTACAATGATTTGCACGTTAAACGAAAAAAAACTATAAACATAAATAACTATTATAAATATATTATAACTAGTGAAATCAGCTACAATGATTTGCACGTTAAACGAAAAAGAAACTAGAAACTTAAATAACTATTATAAATATATTCTAACTAAATATACAAACATATAATAAAACCCGTGAACAATTTAACTACTGAAGAATAAAAGAAATGAAACTGGTCGGGCGATCAGCCGATTGCACTGCAAAGTCGAGTTTTACATCGCCAACAGGCATCGCCAGCTTGGCTCCACAGTACAGACACCACAGTGGTATGGAGAGGATAGAGGCTTCCCCCTTCGTTTACAGAGTGTCTGAGGATTCATCAAGCGACCTGGCATATATGAACACAATTTGCATAACCATAACTATTTTTTGATAGTGTAGTGAATATTTTCGGTATTAATTAAGGATTTAAAAAAGTCCTATATTCCAATTATCAAAGTCCATATAAAGTGAAAATTAGTGCGAACAGATTATATTAAACGAAACAATTAGTGAACAAATGAAAAAAAATTACAGCACACGCCAACATCAAAATTTTTGTTTTAAATTTAACCGTAATCAATTTAGCGCTCCAGCATATCGATGCCCCGCATACAAAAGATACATAACTATACTTTTGATTTAAATTTTATTGTTAGCAAGCAGCAATAATACTTCGATTTTGAAGTGTGTTAAAATATGAAGAAGGTAAAATTGCACGTGCACATTGGTGATGAGAAAGACATCATAGATAAGAAAAGAAAAAAAGAATAAATTAAATTCACAATTTGAAATAATTTTTATACATTACATAGGCAAATAAAATTAAAAATCAATTAATTTTTTAGATAAGTGCAACAAGCTCATATAAAGTTATAATTTTCTAATAATGAACAATAAAAAAATATTGATGAAAATTAATCAGCCGTATACTAAAATTAAAATAAATTAATACATGTTATTAGAGTATTGTTAAAATGCATTTTTTTTCCACTGCATAGAGGATATAATAAGTAGTCGTTGTTTTAGGGATCTTCAAATATAATTATGTGTAGGTGCCTGATAATTTTGGTAGGGGGGCAACTGCTGTGGCAATTACATAAGCCCAGCTCAAGCGACTAAAGCCCAGGAGTGTCGCCTCCATATTATATTTATGGGGTCGGACCTATTCCCTTTTCCTTTCTTCCCCCTTTTTAGTACTTTGTTCGAGCTATAACCGCTCGCGATATCTTTTAATTAGTATTATGCACAGCGAGCACTGATCACACAGCCAGAACAAGCGCGTGCACAACTTCTTGTAGTCTACATTAAAATCTGCTCGTCAAAACCAGTTTATATGCTACATTAATATTAATTAAAATAGCGCACAACGTAGAGGCGCGAAAAGACTCGAATGGCACGAATGGTCAGAATGGTCCGAATGGCCGGAATGGCACGAACGGCACGAATGCACCGAACCAACCTGAACCAATCGGACCGAGCTTCAATTAAAGAACACACCTGAAGCTTAAAGTTCGACATATTATCTTACCTCTCATCCTTCTCTTAAATGATCGCTCTTCCTTTTGGAATATGCTACGGTCCCATGACAATTTAATACATTTCATGGCCTAGTATTAAAATCCCAATAGCAAGTGGGTGTAGACTTTGACTTACTGGATGTGTTATAACCAAAGGTTTTTATAGTTATTTATTGGACTTGCGGCGGATTGAGCTGCAGCCATCCTCTTTAATTTCAACAGATACCGAATTTCCCTTTTACGTAATATCTTAAAACATTTCGCTGGACGAGGATTAAGCAGCCTTCAAAGCGCAATCCGCTGCGAAGTGACATATGTTTTCTTGGTTCTCCTTATAATTTCCTTCTTGTTGCATCTTATTTTATAACCAAAGGGAATTCGATTCTAGTTTAGAGTTACTTGCATGTCTCCCCTATTATTATCGATAGGCAAACACTGCTGTATTTGTTCTGAAATAATAGTTTTCCAAGGAGTTATTAGCAACCTCTTGCGGACATTAGTTTCATAAACCGTTCTTCGATTCGAAAGCCGGCAAAAAGAAAGTGTGCCCAATGTGCAATCAAAGCCTGACACCCTGGAACATCTACGGCTCTGGACCCTCTACGTCAAATTCAAGAAGGCCCTCAACATTTCAGTCCCTTCAGACCAAAGCTTAAGGTAAATGTGTTAGAAATCCTGATCAAGTCGAAGTGCGGCACTCTGAAGATTTTAATTTGTCACAGGGATCAACAACTATATAGTAAGATGTACCAAATATGGAATCGATACAACAATCAATGGCCGAAACTACAAGAGTAGCTATGGTTGAGCAAACTCGACTCATTGCTACCAGTTAGAATATCTTAGAGTTATTCCAACTGCCAACCTAGCGAATATAACTCCTCCTCACGTGTGGCCTCTCTTTAAAGTACCCAAACAAACGATAGAGCAATCTCCTCATTTATCCTCGACAATGGCACCAATCTCGGGTTTCGCTCAAAACCAAACAGCAAGAAATGCTCCCACAACCAATCAAGCACCACATTTCGAAAACTCTTTTCATTCTGGTAGTGATAGGTCGCATTCGGCAGCTGCAGTAACACCTGTTAATGGAAGATTAGGTTCTGACATTCTTCCAGGTCGGATAAGTGAGATAATGGCTAATTGGAAAATCTGGTTTAACGGCAAGACCACTATATCCGTAGAAGAATTTTTTTATCGCGTAGAAGCTTTAACAAAGCAAACATTAGATGGCAATTTCGAGTTGACGGCCAGATATGCCAGTAACTTGTTTGATGGGAGTGCTAGCGAATGGTACTGGCGCTACCATAAAAGTGTCACGGTAGTTTATTGGCGAGACCTGTGGGTTGCCCTTCGTGGTCAATTTAAGGATGACCGGACGAAGAAGAATACAAGGAGCGAAATAGAACATCGTAAGCAAAGATCGAATGAATCATTTGACGATTTTTGTGAGATCATAGCAGTCTTTGGTCTATTGGATGACATTCAGCATGAGATATTATTAGTTCGGACTCGAGAAATCTTCATGCAATCAGTTTTAAAAGCAAGGCAATCTGTTATTCCTCGACGACTGGTGAATGCTATTTCGGAAACAAAATGTGAGATGGTCTCTGATGAAGAAAGTGCATCCGATATTGAATTTGACTTGCGGCGGTAGCTTTGACAAGCTAGAATGCTAAAAAAAAGTCACCGGCAGAGTAGTTTCAGAGAAAAGCAGATACTTACAAACCTAGTTGTAGAAACTGCAGTGCAAGCGTTTCAAAGAACTATCACGCACGTACACCGCAGAGGTTTTTAGGGCATACATAGAAAGTCAAGAGTTTACTGTGATCACGGATCATGCATCTTTAAAATGGCTCATGACCCGTTGGTCTCTTGAATTACAAGGATTTAAATTCAAGATACAGCACAAAAAGGACAGCCAAAATATAGTCACCGATGTTCTTTCACGTATACGGAATATTTGTCTTCTGTTGTGCTTAATAGCCTAATAGTAGACTTGAAATTACTAGAATTTAAATAACAAACCTAAGAGAACATAAAGAATAAGATTCGCACAACCAAGTCTTCTTTGCCAGAACTAAAGATTGAAAATGAACTTATTTACCGTCGATGCAAGGTTACAGATAATGTATGCTGGAAACTTTGGTAGCCAAAGCCTCTGATATTGACTGTTATTAAAACAAATGATGATCCCTTGCATGCGCATGGTGGAATGAACAAAACTTTAGAAAGCCTCAGAAGGTTTTATTGCTGGCTAAATGTGGTAACAGAAGTTAAAAATCTATATAAATGCTTGCCATGAAGCATCCCACTCAGACTTTAAAACCTAAAATGGGACAGCCGAAAATGTACAGCTGAAGCCATCAGACCTTATTTGGGAGAAGATCTCTTCCATTGCTTCGTAATACCCGAAAAAATAGACACATACAACATTTTCCATACCTATACAGCATATTATTCTCCTCAGGCTATTGCTTCAGAGAGAGTCAACCGATCCGTTCTTTCAGCCATCAAGGCACATGTAAACCCAAGCCATCGTACCTGGGATGAGAAATTGAGTTTCTTAAGCTGCGCACTTCACTTTAATTTAGCCATTAACACAAGCCCTTACAAATTGTCATTTGGTCAACATATAGTGACAAACGGCAGTAGCTACAAATTATTGCGAATTCTTGGCATGCCAGATGATCGCAGACTACAATTTAGTCGAGGAGACTATTTTGATCTTTGATGAACATCAACCCTAACCTGATATTTTTTTTATTATATTTAGACTAGAAGCCTGGCTTCCTCTTTCAACAACTCTTTGTTTATTACCTATCACAACTTTGAAGCGAATAGCTTAAGCTTTCAACTACGAGAGTAATTAACCGATCGATTACCGAAAGTGAATGTTTGAAGCCACTTGCTAAGCCAACATTTCGCTTATTAATGGTTTGAAGACACCGCTAAGCCTTCTCAAAAAGAGAATAACTAATTAATAGGCTAGAGCTATTCGAAACAACTGATTAGCATGTATATTATTAGTGCTGTCCTCCAATTTTTAGGAGCAGAAGCAGCAACGCAACTTTGAAAGGCTGTAATATATGTAGGCAATATATTTAGGATATATTGTATGTGAAGGCACATTGAGATTAAATCCAAATAAAATAAAAGCTGTCTGGGAATTTACAATATCTAAAACAAAACATCAGCTTAAGCGCTTTTTGGGTATGACCGGCTGGTACAAAAGCTTCCTCTCTCAGTATTCGGATAATACGATAATACGTACATTCGCTTTAACTAAATTGTTGAAATGAAAAACTTTTGAGTGGAATCAAGATGCGCAAAAGGCTTTGGATGAATTACAATGCGACGCCTCTATAAATGGAGTAGGCGCAGTTATAGCACAATGTGATGAGTCGGTAGTAGAACGACCCATAGCATAAATGTCAAAAAAGCTTAAAAAAGCACAACTTATTTATTCTTTGAAGGAACTAGAGTATGTAGCAGTAGTTTTAGCAATAAAAAGATTTTGTATGTACGAAGGTCACGAATTTAAGGTCGCAACCGATCATGCAAGTTTACGTTGGCTAATGAATCAAAAAGACTTAATGGGCAGACTCGCAAGATGGTCTTTAAAGCTACAAGGTTTTAACTTTAGTAAAGAACATTGCAAAGGCAGTAAAAATACAGTAGCGATGCATTGTCTATTCCGGAAATTAACAAAAGGAGCATTATGTTAAAGCCAATTTACATGATTTCCAAGTTGTGGATGAATATTTTTACCACTGTACTTTGTTCATAATTAGACAGATTGTAATACCGAATCTTGGAAACTTGTTGTTCCCTTGGCATTGCGTGAAGTTTGAGACCAATGCGCGTCGCAAGTTTTATTGGCTACGAATGATTCTTGACATTCGCACGTTATTCAAAACTGTGAATTATGTAAAATTTCGAAATATCCAGTTCAAATACTGAAAACACGAATGGGTAATCAAGACATAAGTGAGAGGCCATTGAGACAAAAATTGTACATAGTTTTATTGAAACTTACCCACGTACAAGAAAGGAAAATATTGAAATTTTAATTGTACTAGATTACTTTTCCAAACTTACATTCCTGAAATGTAACTATAAGATTGTAATTTCTTACTTGAAGGAGGAATTTTTCGATTGTTTTGGTGTTCCAATTAAAAATCTATGAATTCACTGCATTTCTCTCAAAGCGTAGTGTAAACTTTATCTATCCCGCGGCTAACTCACCTCAAACTAATGCTGTAGAACGAGTTAATCGGTCGATTAACGCTGCGATACGAACGATACTATCAGAGATATTGGTATTTTTATCTCTGCATTATAAACTGTTTACTTAACCAATTTCATCAGTCTATTGGGAAAGATTACCCGTTGCTTAAAAATTTGAATGTACTAACCGATGGCTCAATCAAGTTGAGTCAATCTGACGAGTATGCTAAATTACGTTCTGATATCCAAAAACATATGAATAAAGCGAGGCCACGGTACATTTGTGGTCGGACAAATAGTTGTTAAACAAAACTTTGTATTAAGTAATGCATCCGCTAATATCAACTCAAGTTCGTGTAAAGAAAGGTTACGAAACTCGCTATATAGTTTAAAGGACTGAATGGCAGAGAGTTAGGCTTGTTTCATGTGAAAGACATAAATTAATTCATATCAACACCTTTCTTTAGCTTTTACCTTCGTCTTGCAGAGCTGTGTTAAAAATAAGTTGTAGTGGTCAGAAGTTCGAAATGCCATTGTGACGACATATCTACCGAATCTTGAGATTCTGTTGGATGGAAATGGCTTTGAAATTGGGCCGGTTAGGATTCAGCAGAAAATAGTCACTCGACCGAGCATCACTCGATGATGCGAGCCGCCTAATAATATAAATAGAATGATATCCGATCCGATTAGGACATCTATCTGCGAGCTACAAAAGAAGAAAGCATCCGCTAATAAAAGACTTGGCAAGTCTCTTAAATAATTTTGTGGAGTTGTCTAGAAAGGAATATTCCCTGCCATTTGTGGAAGGACACATGCTGTAGTTACAATTTGAATTTTTGGAGAGCCAATATAGAGATGGCAAAGCTTCCGAGCCTGAGCTACAGTCGATTGAGCACAGAGACTTGAGTGTGGACGGACTTGAAGGGCAATTTGATTTTATGAAATAAACGTTAGGAGATGAATGTTACCACTGAGACTGCATCAATCAGAGATCATGCTGTAAACTTTGTGCCCAAATGGCACACATTTATTATTGCTGTTCCGAGGAGCACACCTTGTGTGTTGGAGGCAAAGCAGTTTTAAACGTTTGACGAAGTGGACTGTATATTTTTATTTGTACTTTGATCGTTCAAAATACTTCGGTGGAACTGCCGTAGGTGTCGATGTAGGAGTGCCGCTTCTATGTGAAAGTCTATTATGGCAGCCGTTACACGTACAACTGTTATGTGTACTTGTGCAGTCTTTTATTTGATGAACTTTGCGAAAAAGTTGTTGCTTTATGAACGCTGTTCTTTCTTGTCTACCCATTTGCAGTCTTTATAGGTATATTTGGCGGCCTTTATACGTCTGCGTCCTTGAGGTTAACTTGAGCTCAAAGGTATTGACAAACTGGGACTGTGTACTATGGGACTGTGAGTTTGTTATCGCTCTCACATTCTCTATGCCTTCGAGCGTGCGATAACGCTCACTGAGCAAGTTGTTAATATCGTCTCATGACAGGATAACGAATTTGTCAGAAAGCACCTGCTCCCACAGCGACAGCATGATCTTTAATAAGCAATCCCAGTTACTTATGAAAATTTTGGAACACTCAAGACCTGTTATGAAACCTTATGTGGTGCTTTCGATTTTCTTAAGGGAAGTTATTGTCTCGACGGTGACAACTGGCAGTTTGACAAGGATTCTATGCTGGCTGTTTACTAAAAGCCGATTGTTCAAGTGGAATAGTTTCTCGACCTGAGTGAGGCGAGGATTATCAATATAGATGGCTGTGATGGTCGAAAGGGGTGGGGGTGCCATGAATTGGCGATTTACAGTGTCTCAGACCTTACTCTGACCAAATTTAAAGTACATTAAAGTTGAAACAAAGAAACAAACGCAAAATGTTTAAATGTCAATTTGTTTCATGTTATCACCTTTGAAAAATAATCATTAGTTTTTATTAAAATATTAATTAATTAATTAAAATTAGTTGAAAACTGAAAACATATCCAAAATACATGTCAAATGTTATTTCGAACAATCTTATACAAGTAACATATTTGCCGTATAAAAGCTTTAATAAGGAGGTTAACACTAAGTACGATATCCTAAACAACTTCCCTTAACCTATTATTCATGGAAGATACCAGCATTCGAGTAGTTTCTGAGATGATTTTGCTCCTGTTATCCAGCAGATCATTTTTGAGATAGGATCTTGTGAATTCCGATGTTATTTTCCAGCAGAGCCCACAAATTTTCAATAACATTTAAATCTGAAGAATAGGCCTTTTGAATTATCATGTGGGAGCAATTCCAGATAAGTCAAGACTGTACTAATAAGGATGCTTGGTTGCTATCCTGGTCGTTGTCGTAGTAGAATCGGATAATATATTGAGGTATATATTCTTGCCCATTGTTGTTTCAGTGAACACCAAATTTCCGACGCCGTCCCATACCATGACACTTCCTCCGCCGTGCTTGACTTTTGCCATTCGATTTTTGGGATTCAGCTCGGTATTGAACTGTCCACACACATAATTCCATCCGTCCGAGCCAAAAATGTTGAATTTGGACTCATCTGCAAAAATGACTCTGTTCCAGAACTCCACATCCTTGGCAAAGTGGGCTTTGGCAATTGTCATCCTAGTCCCTTTATTTTTTTCGCTTATAAAGGACTTCTTCCGTGGTACTCGGGCATTAAAGTCATGGTTGCGCAGAACCTGCATCTGTTGAGTCAGTTTGGGAGTCGATAGTCTGGGATTATAGCAGAATATAACTAAACTGACTACGGGATTGGTCTATTTATATTGAAAATATTAAACTTGAGTTAAAGAATCCGGGATTTATGGCACCCAGGTGTCCATAATGCAACTGCTCGAAATAAGCTTTGACCTTAAATTAAGGTTTTTTTTTTTATATAATCTGATCTAGCAGATGGGGAAACAACCTGCTATTGATCTTTTGAATTTTTGAAAAATAATGTATAATTATTTTATGGCAGACAATTTAAATGCTAGACACTGGTCGAAATAAGGTCTGAGAGATAGTATGCTTATTCTGTTTTCTCGCTTAATTGAGCAGTGCATATCTCATACACGGAATTCCAGTAATCGTATTTAAATTCCAGGGCTTGTACGTCGCCACTGGAAGCCCGTTGTTCTAATGCTCTTGAACATGATTCATGTGCCTTCTCGACTGTTGGCAGCAACAGTAAATAACTATAATTGATTTGAATCTTTAACCTGTTTGAATTTGGAGCCCTGCGTGGCCGAATATACATGTTGTTAGTCTTAAGTACATATGCACATTATGTTAAGTGCAGTTTGAGCTGCAGGAGCCAGCGTTACCAGCGCGCTCATTGTACTGTGCTCTCTTTGTGCAGTTAGTTAGTTGATTAATCTCGTTTTGAGAAGGTTAAGCGGTGGCTTTAAATCTTCATAAAGCAAAGTGTTGGTTTAGCAAGTGGCTTCAAACCTTCATTTTCGGAAATCGATCGGTTAAATGTTCTCGTTGTTGATTGGTTTAGCAAGTGGCTTCAAACCTTAAATAAACAGTGTACATACATTCAATAAAGTTTATAACGTGGAATTAACTTCGTGTTATTAATTGGAAAATAAAGCTATCAAAAAGCTGATAGCGCAAACATTTGGTGACTCCGACGTGATTTCTTTTGTTACTCGCGTATCATTTTAACTAAACCATAAAGTGCGAATCATTAGTGAACTGATATTAGTAACCAACCAAAGGTGCATAAAACAGACACAACAAGTGCAATAGAACTCCGTTACTCAATCGTCTTTTGTGTGTGCCTCTGCTTCGCTTGAACTTTCATGAACCTTTTCGTGTACATAAGCAGCTGTGCGTGGGCGATTGAGCATTACACACCGTTTCTCTCTCGGTGCATTTGTTGTTGGACTTAGATCTTTTGAACAAAATGGAAGCCTCATTCAACCTCGCTCACGACAGTCTGGAACGTCTTGACTACGACGAAATAGGCAGTGATTTAAGTATAAACTTTCTGAGGCTGTTTGTAAAAGTGACATGTCGTTTAAAAAGGCAACTTGCACTGTGCGAATCGCGTCCTTTATCGTCAACATTTCGGAATATTGAGTTGGCAGCTGAGCGGTCAGCTCCTATATATTGATCGATCGCATCGACCGCGCTTACCTGAGCTTAAGCTGCCTACTTTTGTTGGAGGTTACTCGGAATACGCTAATTTCATTTCTATGTTTAACTCAATTATTGACACAGACACTCAACTTAGTGACATTGAAAAGCTGCAGCACTTGCGGTCGTGTTTATCGGGCGTGGCGTTAGAATCAGTGCGTTCGCTTGAAATATCAGGTGAAAATTAACAATAAGCGTTTAGTTTTCCAGTTGCACATCAAGGAGATTATTGGCCTCAAGAAGGACTCATGTGTCTTCGTCAATTAGTGCACCATCGTCTTCTGCACACGATGAATCATCAGAAGTCGTGTTACTGGCCACGGCGATAATTTTAGTGAAAAGTCGCTCGGGCCTATTTCTTCCATGCAGAGCCTCACTGGATTCGGGATCTCAATTACATCTGGTCACCTCTCGATGCAGAACTGTAGTGTCCGCTCTCGGTGGCACTAATCTTCCTACTCAAGGTCATACGGTGGAAATTTGCTTCAAATCTCAAGTATCAGACAATGCCGATTCACTTACAACTCACTCACTATTACTGGCAGTCAGTCGGCATTGCGATTGGCATACAAAATTGGAACATTCCAGCCAACATACGACTGGCTGACCCCGCGTTTTACAAACCTCATCGTGTGGATTTGCTGATTGGAGCTAGCATATTCTTTGACTTGCTGTGCGTTGGTCAGATCAGGCTCCTACCTGGACTACCTTTGTTACAAAAGACTCGTCTTGGCTGGGTAGTCACAGGTGGCCATCGTGTGAGCCACACGTCTTTGTTGGTCTCAAATTCAGCATCGACGGACTTCTTCGTTGTTGATGATCGACTGGATGAGATTGTTCAACGAATTTGGGAGGTTGA
>JAWNMR010000464.1:0-49031 GCA_035043845.1 Drosophila picticornis
TCGGAACTAGAGTGTTTAGCAGTAGTTTAAGCTATAATGCGATTTCCTATGTACTTTGAAGGTTACGAATTTAAAGTCGTAACAGATCATGCATGTTGGCTAATGAATCAACAAAACTTGGATGGCAGACTCGCAAGATGGCTGTAAAGCTCATCATGTGAAGATGAAAAGCAGCCATATACCTTAAAGTTATTCCGGAAATTAACTTAAACTCAGACGCATTCAAGTCTGTTTAATATTTCGAACTAAATTAGCATTATGTTAAAGGTAACTTACATGATTTGTGGATGAATATATTTACCACCGTACAGAGTTTGTTCATAATGAAACAGATTGTAATACCGAATCTTGGGAGCTTGTTGTTCCCATGATATTGTGAGGAAATGTGATTAACCTACTTCTTCCAATGTGGTATAGCCAAGTGCTTGAGTTTATACGTCTTGAGATGTATTGGTCGCGAATGATTGTTGACATTCGCACGTATATTGGAAACTGTGAATTATGTAAAAAACTTCGAAATATCCATCTCACGCACTGAAACTGAAATGTGTAATCATTCATAAGTGAGAGACCATTCACTAAAGGAAGTTCAACTCAAAAATTATATTTTCGTATTTGAAGACGAAATTTTCGATTGATTTGGTGTTCCTGAGATAATTGTAATGATTATGGAACTCAATTAGAAGCCATGATTTCACTGCATTTCTTATTCACATAAATGAAATGCTGCAAATCGAGTTAATCGGTCCGTGTGAGATTGGGATTTGTATCTAAGCACTATAAGCATTTCAATAAGAATCCACATTCACCAGTCTCTTTGACAGTTATCCTATTTCAACGTGTTTCGACCACATATGCTAACTCATGGGAAAGATTAATCGTTGATCAAAAATTTAAATCTATAAAGTAAAGGCTCAATCAAGTTGAACCGAGCTGATGAGTTTAGCAAATTACGTTCGGATATCCAAAGCCATATGAATAGGGCTTGTGATATAAATCAGAGAACATATAACTTAAGTGCGAGGCCACGTACATTTAAATTTGGCCATATAGTTGTTAAACGAAACTTAATGCAAAGCTAGCTCCTATTGGTAACAAAGTTCGTGTAAAGAAAAGGCTAGGAAACTCGCTATAAATTTAGAAGACCAGAATGGCTGGGAGTTAGACTCATTTCATGTGAAAGACATATGGTAATTCATATGAACACCTTTCTTCAGATTTTATTTTCGTCTTGCAGACTCAGATTAAACTTATGTTGTAGTGGTGTACATTAATATTATTGAAACATGCATATCATAGCAAACGATTAAACTTATGTATCGCTATATCGCTTAAAATCTTAGCTTTGGTCACACATGAATTGTTTTCTTTTTCTGCATTGTATTCTTCTATTTTTAGTTGCTCTCAATTCTTTAATAAGTAAAGACGTGCTCGCGCATAATAACGATAATCCATAATTAGAAAATGCGTTTGACTCTTCATTTTGCCACGTTGTTTTACAACAGGTAGGTTATGGATCAAGGCCATAAAGAGTAGTGTTTGTTGTTTTTAAATACTGTGCCAGAAAAATTACGGTGTTTCAAAAATTGCTTCGGTAAAGATTGTCAGAGAATTCAGCTGTGCAAAATTTTAAAGAGTACAATAAAAAACACATTAAAAACGTGACAATACTGCTGGCAAAAATATGCTTTGGATCGTTTCCAAGGGCATCTGAGAGTCGCGGAAAAGAAGTGTTTAATCTTGTGCATACAGAAATATGTGGACCAATCAATATGACGTCTGCCGGAAGTCACGGTAATTTGCGACATTTATAGACGATTATTCGCGGTTTACTTTTGTGTATTTCTTGAAGTCGCGGAACTAAATACTAAAGGCGTTTAAAGACTTTGTAGTGTTTGCCGAAAGAAAACGCCGTACACCCCACAACAGAACGGCATAACGCACAAATGGGTCGGAAACAAAAACGTTGATAAATAAGACGCCATATGAGATGAGAATATTCGGCTCACAGATGATTGCACTCAATAAATGGCACAAAAAGAAGTTTAGGCTAAAGCATTGCGAGTACCTAGGGATAGGTTATTCATTAAAAATAGCGAATGGGCTATATTGTCCAGAATCCGAAATGGTAATTGAAAGCAGAGATTTTATACTATTTGAAAAAAATTTTGTATAATCTGTGAGGAACAAATGAGATAACAGAGACACAAAGTTATTTGACGATAGTGTGGGAAGGTATTAAATACTCTTAATAAGTTAAGATCAGAGGATGTGCCAATCCCCGAAAGTGTAAGTGATGCTATTAATTCAAAAATGAGCAGAGAAGGGTTAGCATCAATACAGCAGGAAATTCAAGCCCTTGATGTAAATAATACCTGGGAACTTGTAGATTTGGCAGAGAGTAAGAGAGCCTTAAGCTGTAAATGGGAAAACCGTTACATGGCTACGTCGACCCGAATTGGGCAAATGATAGTGCAGACCGCAAATCGTATACTGGATTTGTCTTCATTGGAGTAGAAGGCCCGATTTCGTGGGAGTCTAAGGAGCAAAGTCTGGTATCTTTGAACAGCACTGAAGCCGAGTACATTGCTTTATCAACTGCGGCGAAAGAGGCGATGTATCTCAAAAAATAAAAATTTTAACAAGAATTTACAAAAGAAGAAGCAAGTGAAATGTATTAATGAATTGAATTCTTATCATTGAGACGGAATGTTGAAATATGAATATCATGGCAGCGATCTAAACTCTGGCCACAGATGAGTTGTTCCCTTTTTCTGCATTGTATTCTCTTATTTTAAATTCTACTTAATTCTTAAACATGTAAAGGCGCATTTGCGCATAATAAAGATAGTCCATAATTAAAAACTGCTCTTGACTCTTCCATTTGCTTCGTTATTTTACAAAAAAATGAGGAAATGAGAACGATTCGCACTAGTAAAATAGTAACTAGTAATACCTGTGAGCTCACATGTATACAGCCGGTCGATAATAATGCGTTGGCAGGACCATTCACACCCATGTATGACGTAATTAGCAACTCTGACTAACAGCAACGGTGCGTAGCGACGCCCACACTAGTTGGTTCCGGCCCATGCCTTTCCCATCTGTAATTGACGATGAACGCAACAAAATTCTTATTGAGAAAAAAAACTTGGCGGCATAACTGAAAGAAACCGATGCTAAAAACTGTGAAATGTTAAGTTCGCAGGAATATTGGATGGAAACAGTGTGCGCCTTCCCGACACGTGGCGGGCGGCTACACCAATCATTCAAATTGTGATCACTTACAGTGGCAGTGCCCTTTCTGTAATTTAAGCGGCACAGCTTGCTAGTTTGAGCTCGACAAACTTAGTGCTGCCGTTAACAATTAACTTGCTGTTAATCTGTTGGCTGTGCAATACGGGGAACAAGTCTACAAACTCCCTGTTGCCGTATCCATAGACTTTAAGACTGAACTCTACAAGGCCATACACAACAATTTAGTTAAACTTTAGGTTAAATTAATATAGAATGAATTTGTGAAGAATTAATATACGAGGTGTATTCAAAAAGTACATAATGAAATGCTACAGAACGAGTTAATCGGTCAATTAACGCTGCTCTAATTCACACATTTCATGTAAAAGACCCATATTAATTCTCCTGAATACCTTTTTTCAGCTTTTATCTTCGTCTTGCAGACTCAGATTAAACCTGTGTTGAAGCGGTGTACATATATGCACATTAATATTAACAGGAAAAGAGAACGATTCGCACTAGTAACGTTTTGTGTGACGTGAATGTAACAACGATCAGCCTGTAAGCACACATGTATACAGCCAATCGGTAATAATTCGTTGGCAGGACATTCACAGCCATTAATGACCTAATTAGCAACTCTGACTAACAGCAACGGTGCGTAGCGACGGCCACACTAGTTGGTTCCGGCCCATGCCTTTCCCATCTGTAATTGACGACGAACGCAACAAAATTCTTATTGTGAAAAAAAAAACTTGGCGGCATAACTGAAAGAAACCGATGCTATAAACTGTGAAAAGTGCTTTCGCACGAATATTGAATAGAAACTGTGCGTCTTCACGACATGTGGCGACTGCCATAACCAAATTGTGCCAGGGCGGCTACACCAATCATTCAAATTGTATCACTTACACTGTAGTAGTGCCCTTTCTGTAATTGAAGCGGCACAGATGCTAGTTCGAGCTCGACAAGCGTATTGCTGCCGTTAACAATTAACTTGCTGTTAATCTGTTCGTTGTGCAATACGGGGAATAAGTCTTATCCATAGTGCGCAAACTTTCGATTATTTAAGACTGAACTCTACAAGGCCGTACACTAGAATTTAGTTAAACTTTATGTTAAATTAACATATAATGAATTTGTGAAGAATTAATTTTTAAGTATGGAATGTACTCACCCGCCTCAATTCAGAACAGAGTGAGTATGTTGTACCAACTTCTCAACATATATCCATTGCCTTTTCATACTACATAAAGAACGCTTTTCACCCAACGTAAGACAAGCTTGTTTTAGAGACTCGGGAAGATGCAGGTATAAAATTCGTCAAGTCTCTTATCAGAGATGTACACGATATATATACCTGCTATTTAAATATCATAAAAACTTTAGATATAAATGTAGATGATGAGAAAAGTTTCAAAAATTCAGACAATTGGCACATCTGCAAAAGGACTTTAGGTAATGATAGAGTTAGAGATCATTATCAGTTAACTGGATTGTATAGGGGCGCAGCACATAATGCCTGCAATATTAATTTGCAAATTTCACATTTTGTTCTTGTCTTTTTCCACAACTTTTCAAAATATGATTCTCATTTGTTCGTTAGAGAATTAAATAAAGTTGAAGGTGAAATAAAAGCACTCCCTCTTAATAAGAGTCGTACACTTGACTTTCAAAATATATTCATATTGCATCCCATGACAAAAACCTTGAGACTAGATTCTTAGATACATTCCGCTTTATGGCAACAAGTCTATATGCACTTAACAGCAAACTAGATATAACCAAGTTTAATAATTTTTCCCATTAGATGATGAATTTCATCTAATACTTAGGAAGGGTGTCTTTCTTTTTGAATATATAGACTCACAGAGCAGATTAACCCAAGAAAAATTCTTTAACAGTTTAACAAATACAGAATGTTCATTCGAGGACTATTCTCATGCACAAAAAGTCTGGTCAGTTTTTGGATGCCAAAGTCTTAAAGATTACTTACGGGTAGGGTGGCAGAGCACATACATAAGTTTGCAGACTTAGTGGAAAGACTAAGCGAGATCGCCTTTATATTGGTCAAAGAGTGTTTGTCTATATTGTTGTTGTCGAGTTTGTCGGATGGATACAAATTTCGTGATCGCCATGGAAACTCGTGACACGTTGCCGTCGCAAAGTGTGATAAAAATCAAGTTACTCGAAGAGAGTGAACGGCGTAGAGCAAACGGATAGACAGAGTCAATTTACTGTGCCGTATACACCCCAACAAAATGGTGTAGCGGATCGCGCGAATTGAACGCTGGAAGAAATGGCAAGAAGCATGATTGTGCATGCTGGTCTCAAGGAGGATTTCTGGGCAGAAGCTATAAATACGGCGGCTTATCTGCGAAATCGCTCAGAGCCATCTCCGCTGGAGAATATGACACAATTTGAGTCATGGTCAGGCAAAAAACCATTTGTAAATCACCTAAAAGTTTTCGGTACAAAGGCTGTCGTACTTAACAAGAAGTACTATAAAAAATTCCTACCAAAAGGTGAGGTGAGAGTATTAGTTGGTTAGTCTGCAATGGCTAAGGCATACCGATCGTATAATCCCGATTCACGAAAAATAATCGAAGGAAGACATGTGATATTTCTTGAAGGTGAAATGACAGATGACAGCGTTAGGGACAGAATCTCGTTGTGTAATAATGATGTTACACTGATCATGAAGGATGTCGAAGATGAGCCTATAAGTCTTCATAGTGGCGATCAAACTGAGGATCGCGAGAATTCCGAACGAGATGACGAGGTGCCAAATATATCTACAGATGACGACGAGGAAATCAAGTCATGCGAGGGACCGGGCAAAAGAGGTCCTGGAAGACCAAAGAAAGTATGCACCGGGCAGCCAGGACGCCCTCGAAAGCAGTACAACATTTTGAACGTTATGACAACGGATGACGTAGCTGCACCTGCTAGCGTCAACGCAGCCTGGAGTTCTGATCATGCCAGTGAATGGAAAGCATCGATGCAGAAGGAGATAGACAGTCTACAGGCCAACAAACTTGGGATTTCAAGGCAAGAGTAGGCAATGGGCTGTAAATGGGTACTTGCAGTGAAGCTTGACGCACATGGCAAAGTAGTACGCTTGAAGTCTCGACTAGTGGCCAAAGGATGCGCTCAACAATATAGCGTAAATTACAATGAAAAGTTCTCCCCGTGGCCAGATATTCGACAATGAGATTACTGATTGCTCTAGCGTTAGAAAATTATGTATACGAGTATGCATCAGATTGACGTGTTTTCTGCTTATCTCAACAGTAAGCTGCGAGATGTGGTTTAAATGCGACAACCAGAGGGATTTGCTAACCCAGATTTACATAACCGAGTCCTACAACTCAAGAAGTCGCTGTACGGCCTTAAACAGAGCGGCTGTGAGTGGAACGAGAAACTGAACACCGTGCTAATCAGGATTGGTTTCGCTCCCTGCCCCAGCGAGCCATGTTTGTACATCGTTCGTGAAGCCAGCAAACTGAATGTGGTAGTCGTATATGTCGACGATCTCTTTGTGGCCAGCACAAGCAAGGAAGATCTAAACTGCGAGAAGGAGCGCATATCACAGAAGTTCGACTTAGTCGATGGAGGGCAACTGAAACATTGATCGTGAAGGTGAAATGAGCACCGTTACTGTCGGTCATAAGTATTACATTGAGAACCTTCTACGTGAGTATGGTATGCACAACTGCAAACCAAACGCTGTACCTCTAGTGGCAGGATTTCAAGTCATATGACGGATGCTAGCGATCAAAGCAATCGTTAAAAGATCTTTAATGTATCTAGGCATAACTACCTGTCTCCATATATTGGACTCAGTAACGAAGCTAGCACAGCGGAATTCAGATCCAAACAAGGAGCACGTGTCAAGCGAGTATTAAGATACTTGAGGGGTACTGCAGACTTAAGCTTGCACTGTAAGAAGACCGGTCAGGAGATACACTGTTTCGTCGATGATGATTGGGCTGGAGACAGCACGGACCGGAAGTCCTACAGTGGCTGGGCGTTCTTTGCAGCAGGCGCTGCATTCTCATTGGAGTCAAAGAAGCAGAGCGTCGTAGCATTAAGCAGCACTGAGGCAGAGTATGTGGCACTCTCACTGGCAGCTAAGGATACTGCATACGAGGTGTGTTCAAAAAGTATCGCGAATTTTGAATTTTCGCGGGTTATGTATATTCGAATTTCGATTTTTTTGTAGCGTTATGTTGGTACTCATGTCTCTCACTTATGCCGACAAGCTCGGCCATTTTGAATGTTCACTTAATTGTTGGCAGCTGATTTGCTTGTACGTGTTTTGGATCGTCTTCGATTTTTACCTATTCAAAAAAATGAGATGATTGAGCTTTGGTTTCCACGTCGTAACCATAAACCCACGATTCACACCTCGTATATACGCAAAGTCATGCGTGAAATGGGTAATAAAAAAATAAACAAAAAGAGAATCATGAGTAGGAGCAATTTAACAGACGAATTACATGCACCAGCACGTAAAAATTTTAAATGCCGAAGAATTATTATAAAGGGAATCGCTGACCGTTGGCAAGCAGACTTAGTAGAAATGCGACAATACCCATCATCGAACAACGGATATAAATTTCTATTGATAGTTATTGATACTTTTTCGAAATATGCATGGGAACATGCATATTGAAAACAAAATCTGCGAATTCTCGATTATACTTAAGGAGAATCGAATTCCAAAGAATTTACAGACCGATGATGGAAAAGAATTTTTTAATACAGACTTTAAGAGACTATGTAGAAAACATAACATCAATCATTACCCAACTTATAGTGGTCTTAAGGCGTCAATTGTTGAGCGTTTTAATAGAACGCTTAAGAAGATGATCTGGAGAGAGTTTAGTTATAATGGAACATATTGTTGGATTACAATTTATAAACAATTGATAAATGAGTACAATCGGAAACATCATAGAACAATTCAAATGACCTGTTGATGTAAATTCGTAAAATAAGAACAATTTGTTGAAAACTGCCTACAATCATAGAAAAATTTTCAAATTCAGTAAATTTCATGTTGGAGATTATGTGCGTATTAGCAAGCATAAACATACATTTGAAAACGGGTATACACCGAACTGGACAACTGAAATTTTTAAAATAAATCAAATACAAAATACCAATCCAACTACATACATACAGGAAGACTATCATGGTGCAGTTCTGAAAGGAGGTTTCTTTAATGAAGAGTTGAGGAAATCAAAATTTCCAAACACTTACTTGATTAAAAAGATATTAAAGCGTTGAAATGGCTTAGGTTCTCAAATCGTACGTGTGCGAACTATTAATAGATTAAAATTTCATAAACAGTATCGATTTGTGATGAACCTGTCAATTATTTATTTTCAGCCTTCGGACATGTGCATTAAGATTTTCGGTACTCAGTGTAGGGAATTTCGGATATAAAAGAGCGTCTTGAATACAAGTATCTTATTCAATCTATCCATTCATCCATTTTCGTACAAATGATTGATGCATGATCTTTGATTATCTCTCCCAGATCACTAGATGCAGTTATGACACTCATATTGGGTTGATGAGATTTAATTGTCATTAGCAATTCATCATCAACAAATTTAATATACTCTGCAAAGAGTTCAATATTTATTTTGCAAGCAGTGTGAGTTTGCAATACATTTTTAATTAACGGAAGAATTTCTTGAGCTGCTTTACTCAGAAACTCTGTTGGTTCGACCAAACTTGGATGTTTATTCTCAAATGAGAACGTCGAAATTCGATTCTTAAATCCGCTCGAAATTAGTTTCACTTGACTATTTATAAATATTAGTTTCACTTGACTATTTATAGATGTAAAAAGGAGCATCTTGTGGGAATTAGAACGAAGATGCGCGCTCCTCTGGCTTGAGTTGATTGTCCATTACAGTTTAAATTGTTTCTGGTGGTGAGGGTGTTGATGTTGTTGGTTGTGGTTATGGAGTGGATGTTGTTGGTGGTGGTGACGGAGTTGATGATGGAGCTGGTAGTGGTGGTGATGGTTGGATCGATGGTCATGCTTGAATTAACCACATAAGTTAAATTATCACAATAATTCGGCCGGCACTATCCTTGAACCGATTTGTTCCGGTAAACATAGTTAAATCCCTCGATGGTGTTCAAGGAGTTCTTCTTGTTTTTGAAAATTTTGTTTTTAATTTTTTTTTTTTTGGTTTCTTTTTAAACGTTGATAACACAACACACACGAGTTGATTTCTGTAGAGTTCGAGAACTACTAAGGTTTTAGAAATCACAATCTAAAATAATAGGTATGAAGCCCGCAAGTGCACAAAGCAACGCATGCTCAAATTATTGTAAAATTAACTTAACATAACACTCAGAGTGCTCTGTAAAAAGGAAGAGAATCAAACCCACGAAGAAGGTACCAGCGCGTGGCAAACGTTCGTGCGAAGTACGTACTTAACATCAGTTTACAACAATAATACTTAATTATTGTGTGGGAAAACATTCAGGTGTGAGGTGTCCTATGAGTTCTTACATTGACAAAAAAGAAACAAAAGAGAAGCGAGCTTTACCTTTCCAATGATCATTGCACCCACCCTCAAAAAATCAAAAGCTCAACAGTGCGGCAGCTGCTACCTGATCTTCCACTTGAGTCTAGCATAAGGTTCCAAGTTACACGCCTAACACATAATATCCTCCTTAAAAATACAATCATGTACGCACACACAACTGCTTCTGAGTGATCCTCCACCTCATGTCAACCCACAATTAAAAAAGGGTCATCCATAAATCTATAACCTTTGATCATAAATGTCTCATACGTGACCCAAAAAAGAAAGGAGTTAAAAAATCTGCGTAAGACAAGTTAACTACAACTATATATAAATAAATAAAGTGTAAGTAAAGGAAGAAGAAAAAAAATTTAATAAAAAGTAAGAAAAAAAAATAAAAATAGATTAATATTTAAAAACAAAGCACATACATATTTCTCTATCTCTCTCTCTCTTTTATTTTAATTTATGTAAGCTGAAAATGTAGGGTGTTGACATGAAAAAAAAAATAAATATATATGTTTTTTTTTTTGTAATTTTTTTATTTAAATGAAATTTAAAGTTGAAATACAATTAATTGAATTTAGTAACACAATTTATATTCATTATTGTTATTAAATATTTTCAATAAAATTAAAAATCTTTTGAATTTTCCAGATCTTCCTCGCCATAAAAAAAATGTTCTTGTCTCCCATTCCTGAGTAATTGGCTACTCGGCAAGAAGCTCAGCGAAGGTGGTCTCCGTTGTTTGCCTTTCATCGGTTATATCGATGGTGGGTTTAGACTCTTCAAACTTTTGCTTCTTGTGTGTCAAAGCATCATCCTCCCCAATTTTTCCCTTCTTCCTTGGAGAAATTTCTAAGAGCTCAATCCATTCCAATGGACTCAGTTTTGATGAGAATTGTGGAATCACTTCGTTACCTGATGCTTCTCTATTTGGAATCGGCCAAGGCATCAGCTGCCCCAAATGAAAATCCATCGAATTTTTATCGTCATCCATGAAGTTAAACAGCTCTTGAATGTTCCTCGACATCTTTTTGAATGAGATACTTGTATTCAAGACGCTCTTTTACATCCTAAATTTCCTATAATAAGTACATTCGTTTCATACATAAATTAACCGAAAACAGTAATGCACATGTCAAAAAAGTTTAAAGGAAATTACTGACAGGTTCATCACAAATCAATTCCTTTTCATGAAATACAAGTAAGTGTTTGTGTTTTGTTTTCCTCAACTCTTCATTATAGTAACCTCCTTTCAGAACTGCACCATGATAGTCTTCCAGTATGCATGTGGTTGGATTAGTATTTTGTATTTGATTTATTTTAAAAATTTCGGTTGTCTAGTTCGGTATATGTTTACGCTTGCTTATATGCAAATAATCTCCAACATAAAATTTACTCACATTGAAGATTTTTATTTGATTGTAGGCAGAATTCAATAAATTGTTCTCATTAAACGAATTTACATCAACAGGTCTCATTTGAATTGTTCTATGATGTTTTCGATTGTACTCATTTATCAATTGTTTATAAATTGTAATCCAACAATATGTTCCATTATAACTAAACTGTCTCCACATCATCTCCTTAAGCGTTCTATTAAAACGCTCAACAATTGATGCCTTAAGACCACTGTAGGTTAAGTAATGATTGAGGTTTATCTGTATTAAAAAATTATTTTCCATCATAAGTCTATAAATTCAACTTGTTTTCCCACACACATTTCGAAAACGTATCAATAACTGTCAACAGAAATTTATATCCTTTATTTCCGATTCCCTTCATAATAACTCTTCGGCGTTTGTAATTTTGACATGCATTTAATTCCTCTGTTAAATTCGTCCAACTCATGATTCTCTTTTTAATTATTTTTCTATTTTTTATTTAATTCTTTTCTATAAACGAGGACAAAGCCTCCTTCCTTTCATTTTAAAACAGTTTGTAATTAGTACTAATGCTTGGAGCATTTTCAGTTTCATTTGAGGAATGCCCGAACGTGCTTATATTGCACATGGATTATCATATTTGAACAAAGTTTTTTTTTTATTATTTCAGTGTAGTTTTTTGATCGATTTCCCTTAAGGCGGCCCGCTTAGATTAGGTAGTTGATTTTTGGCATTGGTTTTTGATAAGATTTTCTGATATACATTCAAATCCGTTTCATCATAACCTTTAGCATCTTTTAAGTGAATCAAAGAATATAATCCAGCAGTAAGATTCAAATTTTCAACAGATTCCAGCTCAATTTTATTGTCGTAAATAGATATGTTACAACTCCCCAAAATAATTTGACCACTTTTTTTTAATAGGTCCAAATGCTTTATCGAGATTTTTCCGACGAGCTTTTTCTCTAAATCATTTAAACTAAGATTAAAGACCTCATCAGTTATTTCATTACTAATTGTATCAGGTTTATTATAACTCTCTTCGCTTGGTGCTAACGATAAATCTTGTGTTTGAAGATAGGATATTCCTCTTTCCAGTGCATCATATTATTCACCAACACTACTACAGTTTTCATTCCTACTATTTACTTGTCCTTCCTCTTCTTTTTTTTTTACTTTCACCAACTGATTTGCTATTATATTCCCTCTACCAATTTTGTTAAGAGGTTGCGTTATTGGCTTAAACATTTCCTCTAGTTGATATTCATTTGCGGCTCTACCTAATTAATGCTTTAAAATTTACTTTTTAAGTTAACAATACCTCAGTCCCTTTTCCTACTCGATTCGGTAATAAGTCTCTCATAAATACACCTTGCGAGCAAAAGTTTTTTTTTTTGAAAAGTCAGTTGATATACCATATCCCTTTTGATTTGGTCTTAGATAGAGTCCATTGCCTAAAGCAATTGCTTCCATTTTTCTGTTATGAAGTTTATTCTCGTCCAAATCTTTTTTTGCATTTTAGCACTATTAATACTTTTTGCAATAGTTGCGTAATACCATCTATTCTTCAAAGACTTGTAAGAGAGTAAAGGTCTGCTGAGAGAAGTGTATCTGATATGAGATTAATAAGACCCAAATCGAACATCGAAGTGAGGAATATCGATTTTAAATATGGAGAAGGAAAACAAGTTAGACATTGCAGTTTATTACCCAATTCAATTAGAGCCCTAATTGTTGGACCTTCTAATTGTGGGAAAACAAATGTAATAATTAGTTTGATTGAAAGCCTAAATAGACTTAAGTTTGAAAATATTTATTTATATTCAAAGTCTTGACATCAATCAAAATATGAATACCTAAAACACTCGTGAACCCAATAAAAGGAATGGGATATTTTTCATTTTCAGAAAATGAAAGTGTTCTAGCACCAAGTAAAGCCAAAAAGAACTCCAAAATGATTTGTGATGATGTTGCTTGTAAAAAAAAAACAAAATAATATTCGTGCATACTTTGGTATGGGACGACATAATAACATTGATGTATTTTATTTATGTCAAACGGATACACGCCTTCCTAAACAAAATAATAATAATGTTTAAGCAAGATGAACTAAATATGATACATTTGTGTCAAGATCATGTAGGCGTAGATATGAAATGTGATAAGTTTAAGAATATTTGTCAATTTTGTTGGAAGGAAAAATATGGTTTTGTACTTATAAGTAAATCATCCACCCATTGAATTGAAGGGAAATTATGAGAGCGCACTCATTAATTTCCACATGTATACCTCAATTTCAAATATTGATCACGATAATATTTTATTTCATATTGGAGAACATGTTTTTGAGATACCTGTTGGATCGTATGAGCTTAGTGATATAAGAAATATTATTATTGAGAAAATGGAAGAAATAGAAACAAATAAATTTAAACACCACCTCATCGAAAGTAACAACAGTACGCTTCAAGCGATGATTTCAACTAAGGAACATTTTATATATTTTAACAAAATGAATACTATTGGTCAGTTATAGTTTGAGACAACTTTTCAATCGGTATGGTGTAGCATATAACCTGATATTTGACGAGCAGATGTTATTGTAGCATACAAGAAGTTGTGCACGCGCTGGCTCCGGCTAATTGATCGGTAGTTGGTCGGGGTTCCTTTAGATTTCTTGCGTTATGTGCTCGCTGTGCATAATTGTAATTAAAAGAGGAAAAGAGAATAGGTCCGATCTCATAAATATAATACGGAGGCGACACTCCTGGGCCTTCGTCGTTTGAGTTGGCGGATGTAATTCCCACATCAGATGCCCACCGTACCAAGATCATCAGGCACCTAAACATAATACTATTTATAAATTAATTTTTGTCTTAACTGTTTTAATTTTTAATTTTTTTGTAAACCCATATTCAAGTTTATTTTTTTACTTAAGTAAAATATATAAAAAAAAATTTTAAATTGTGAATTTAATTTATTTAAATTTGTTCTTTAAATCAAAAATTAGTAAAAAAAATTGAATTAGAATATCCAAAAGATCTTCTGTAAGCGGTGCATCTGATAGGCTTGAGAGGTAAATTAATCTTAAAATTTTAAAGTTGGCGAGTGTCGATTTTTTTTATATCTCTTCTTCACTTATTGTTTCACTTTGTATGGACTTTGATAATTATAATATAGGGTTTTCTCTTAATTCCTTAATTAAAAAAAATATTCACTACACTATTAAAAGCAAAAAATTAGTTATGGTTATGCAAATTGTATGCATATATGCCGTCTCGCTTGACATAGGGGAAAGCCTCAATCCTCTCCAAACCACTGTGATGCAGCGGTGACAGCACCGGGCTGGCAATGGCTGTTGGCAATGGAAAATTCCGCTTGCCAAAAAAAATTTGTTTATTTTTTTATTTATTTTTTTATTTTCCAGCAGTTAAATTATTCCCAGGTTTTATTATTTGTATATATATTTAGTTATAATATATTTTTTATATTTATTATGTTTATCTTTTTTTTCGTTTAACGTGCAAATGATTGTAGGTGAGTTCGCTAATAGTAAATGCCGATAACATAATTTGGAATATATTTTCATCATGAAATAATTTATGTTTGTTTGTCGGCGACGCACTTGCACACGCTGACTTTTTGGCCGGTAGCAATTATATTTGTTCAATTGAAGAAATAAAAATTTAGGGTAAGGGCTGATGTTCATCGCGCACACGTGTAACTTTTCTATCTGTACGAGACAATGTACTATATCTCATAGAGGACGTCGACAAAAGCTCGGCTTTGTAAAAAAAACCACAGTATAACTTTCCTACGAATTCGAACTTTGACGAAGCTTGGGGCTAGTTTAGAGCTGCATCCCTTTGCAAAGTTGCTTTGCTGAAAGTGCCGCCTATACACCTCTTGACCGACTTTGAATGACACTTCTCTGGCTCGTAAGTTGTAAGCCTTTTCGTTTCGTGCGTGCTGGGATTGCATAGAATCTTTCGTCTTTCTACGCAAGAGATCAAAAGAGTCTTCTCGACTAAATTGTAGGCTGCGATCATCTAGCATGCCTAGAGTTCTCAAAAATATGTAGCTACTGCCATTTGTGACCATATGTTGACCAAATGTCAATTTGTAAGGGCTTGTGTTAATGGCTAAATGAAAGTTTGAGCGAAGTGCGAAGCTTATGAAAAACAATTTCTAATCCCAGTTACGATGGCTTGGGTCCACATATGCCTTGATGGCTGAGAGAACGGATAGGTTGACTCTCTCTGATGCATTAGGTATGGAAAATGTTGTATTAGTTTAGCAAGGAGTTGAAAGACTAAGATTTAAACTGAACTACGTTGTCAGATACTATTGTTTCGGATATTCCGAAGCAATCGAAGAGATCTTCTTCCAAATAACTTCTGACAGCATCAGCTGTACATTTTCGGACTGGCTTCAAAAATAGAAATTTCGACATTTGGTCTAGTACAACAAAAATGCCCATATTACTAGATTTGCTGCGTGGATAGGGTCAAAAAAAAGCAACAAATAACTTTTGAAAGAACACCGGTGGTTGGCGCAACGTCGTGAGCATTTTTCTATTTTTTTACATCTGTTACCATATTTGGCCAGAAATAAAACATTCTGAGTCATTCCAAATGTTGTTTATTCCACCATGCGCTTGCAGGGGATCATCATGAGCTGCTTTAAGGGCAGTCAATATCAGCGGCTGTGGCACCCAAAGTATTCAGCATACATCATCTGCAGTCTACAGCATGCTCTGACCGACGGTAAAAAATTCATTTTCAATTCTTAGGTCTGGCGAATTGTGCGAATCTTATTCTTTATGGACTCGTAGGCTGGGGACTTAAATTCTGGTGATTTCAAATCGACTATTAGGCTATTAAGCACAACAGAAGACAAATATTCCGTTTACGTACGTGAAAGAGCATCGGAGACTATATTTTGGCTGGTCTTTTTGTGCTGTGTCTTAAACTTAAACCATTGTAATTTAAGAAACCAAAGGGCCAGCCGTGAACTAAGATCCACTTGGATCATGAGCCATTTTAAAGATACATGATCCGTGATCACAGTAAACCTTGACCTTCTGTATAGGGCCTAAAATTTGTTTACTGCCAAAACAGCTGCTTAACACTCCTTCTCGGTGACCGTATACTGACTTTGGCATTCATTAAGTTTCCTTGACTTACAGTGACTCACATCTTGTTTTCAACAGTGTCCAACAAAAATTGTAAAGTGCTATAAAGTTTAAACAAAGAAACAAACGCAAAATGTTTAAATGCCAATTTGTTTCATCTTATATTAGGTGTGAAAAAGAAACTTTAGTTTTTATTAAAATATTAATTAATTATTTAAAATTAGTCAAAAACTGAAAACATATGTAAAATACATATCAACTCTAATTTTGAACAGTCTTAGAAAAGTAACATATTTGCCGTATAAAAGCTTAAATAAGGATGTTAATACTTAGTATGATATCCTTTAGCCTTAACAACTTCCCTCAATCTATTATCCATGAAAGATAAAAGCTTCCGGGTAGTTTCTGGACTGGTTTTGCTCCACTCATCCAGCAGAGCATTCTTGAGATCCTGTTTGCTGGATATGCTGTGATTCCGGATGTTATTTTCCGGCAGAGCCTACAAATTTTAAGTAACATTTAAATGTGGGGACTGGGACGGTCGAATTATTATATGGCGGAAATTCCAGACAAACCAGGACTGTACTAATCCGGACTTATGCTTGGTTATTGTCCTGGTCATTGTCCTGGTAGAACCAGAAAATACGACGGCTTCTTAGCTTCTCGGCACTTTGGAGTAAATTTTCTTTTAATATATTGAAGTACACATTCTTGTCTATTGTCGTTTCAGAGAACACTAAATTTCCTACGCCGGCTGCCCAGACACATGCCCACATTTCCCTTGTTTTCCTGATGATCCTCCGCTCTTCCTGTTCGGTGAAAATCTTGTTTGGTGCCATTCTGCCTATCCATTCCTTTATCCGATTTTCGTCAACGAAGCGCTGAATGATGTTATATACAGTTGAGTGGCATAGATTGACCGTTTCAGCTATTTGTCGATGTGAATATCCGATTTTGAAGTGTTTCAGGATGAGATTCCTTTCTACAATGGTAGTCCGTTTGCCCATTGTCCTTGTTGGCTGGTTGCACCAGAGAGGCAGGATATAACTAATTTGACTACAAAGGATTGGCCTATTTATAATGAAAATTATCAACCTGACGCAAAAAATCCGGGTTTTATTGCACCCACGTGTCCATAATGCCACTGTTCAAAATAAGATTTGACCATAAATTAAGGTTCTTTTTTACATAACCCGACCTATCGGTCGAATCAGATTTTCTGTACTATGTGTCAGAACCATCTCGGTAAATTTGATTAACTTAATCTAGTCAATCACTATTTAATTTAAAAATCTAATTTTGACAGAGAAGAAGCAAAAGAAAATTTAAGATAGAAAAATTGTTCGTAACTGCAACTGACTAAACTATAATATAATTCCCTTAACTTATATAATGACATGCAACAAGAAAGAAGTTATGAGGGGAACCACGAAACTGTATCTCATTTCATGAAATTCCTTACGGTTTCTGAAAGGGATATTATGCAAAAGGTGAATTCGGTGTTATAAAATAGTCGTACCGGTATTGTTCAACTTATACAAAGTGAAACTTAAGGGGTTGGCTGCAGCTCAATACTCCTATTAAAACCTTAGGCGTAATAAGTAAACAAGCAGTAAAAGGTATAAACTATTATTTGACAACGGAGTTATATCCAATAAAAGTTATAACATATCCAGTAAGTCAAAATCTGCGCACACAGGTTATCGGGATTGTAATACTAGGCCATGAAATCTATTGTGCTGTATCCATTGCACATTCCAATAACAAGGACAAGGTGTCAATTAAGAGAAGGATGGGAGCTAAGATAATATGTTGAACTTTAAGTGTCAGGTGTTTTAAAATAAGTTCTTTATTTGAAATTCGGTCCGATTAGTTCAGGCCGGTTCGGGGCATTCGTGCCATTCTGGCCATTCGGGCCAATAATATAATACATATAATATATAATACAACCTGATATTTGATAAGCAGATGTTATTGTAGCTTTAAAGCCCGCTTTGGCTCCGGCTGTATGATCGGTATTTGTGCAGTGTTCCTTAAGGTTTCTTGCGATTAATTGTGATTAATTTTGTAGCATTAATATTTTTATATTGTACTTTATTCGAAAATTATAACTTTAAATGAGCTTGTTGCACATAACTAAAAAAAAAATTCTATAATCTGAAAGAAATTATAAAGTCTTTTCAAGAAACTTTTTCTTTGTATCTCCCTTCGTGATTACTCTCATATTCTTGAGAAGCTCACGAAAATAACAATCATTTGGTGGTCTTATAGGTGGGCATATGGTGGTCTTATAAGGTAATAAATGTCATGGTAATAATCATTCTCGAAAACAAGAGCAATTTCTTTAAATATAAAATAGCCGCAATATCCAAAAAATAATTGAATGTCGACAACTACTTGTCTCATCGAATTGATTTAAACTATGCGCTGAACTAATCCTGTTAACGGTGAATATTCAACTAACCGATCATGCATAAGCAGACAATATACTTTAGAGTTTCTCACACTTGCACTCTCCAACTCGATGGAAACTCTGATATCGATCGGTCCGGACTTAACAGATTCATTCTGATGTGTTAGATCTATACCAACAATCGGTGCTTTTTCCTTAAATTCTTTAAGTGATAACTATGGTTCAGACTGCTTCGTGTAGTAACTTTCCTGGAAATTTGCATACATATCATACAAAGTTGCAAATCGTTCACGATTAATATGTTTCAGAGTTCAAGTATATTTTTAAGTTTCGCAATTGATTTTGAATCAATTTATTAGCCAGTATAAAGGCTATTATAGTGAAACGGGGCCGTTCTCTATTTGCTGAAAATTTTACATTCCACACATGATGAGTCCCTTCTGCTAGTGTTGGATTGAGATAACAATGTCAACTGCGGAAAGCGACTTTTTGTTATATTTAACATTAATAATTTTTTCTTATCACTGAGAGTAACATATGGGATTTTCCATGAAATATTATATATATTTAATTCGTACTCAGTACTTCCAATTTTACTATAATACATGTCATCGATGTTTTTAGTTATGAGTAGTATTAGTTCATGTTTACAATTTAATAACACTTTGGTATAGTCTTCACAAAATCCAAGCTGGTATTTTATGGGAATAGAGAAATTGAAATATTCATAATTTGCCACTTGTTTATCGTTTCCATTAAACCAACCAGAATACTCAAGCATGCGACTTTCAGGTTTATTTAGAGATATATAGTTTTATAAGGTTGTTGAAGTACCAACAAATCTAGTTTGATCAATTTCAATTTCATTCAAATCGTATCGAACGTCATCAAAAAGGTAATAATATAATAATAATAATAATAATAAAACTCTAGCTCGATAGTACATATAAGTCGAACAGTTAAAAAATTAGTCATTGTTCTCTAATTTTTAGACCCAATGACCTTAAAAACAATTTGATCTCTGTTGTGGCTGTTGTCCTTAACGACCTTCTTTCATCTGCAGTATAACTCAAAGTGTTTGATAATGGAGGATACGTTTTTATTATAAATATTCTTTTATTTATTTATTTATTTGCTTTCTTTTCGTCAATTTTCTCGATAATAATATTTCCATCACTAAGCTCGTAAGATCCAATATGATAAGATAAACATGTTATCCAATATGAAATAAATTATTATCGTGATCAAATCACGATAAATCAATGAGTGCACACTCATAATTTCCCTTCAATTGAATGGGTGGATGAAAGCTTGATATTCAAATTGAGCTGTTGCCCGGCAATGTAGAGTTGTTGTCATTTCTATCAAGTATTGTTAAGTGAACTAATAACGAGGTTTGTTCATATTATATCTCAAATTATAACAATGTCAGCGAATCCACGTCTATAGCGTCCATTTTCTAGAGGATCATCTTTACTTTTAAGTACAAAACCATATTTTTTCTTCCAACAAAATTGACAAATATACTTAAATTCATCAAATTTTATATCTACGCCTACATGATCTTGACATACATGTTTCATATTTAGTTCATCTTGCTTGAACATTATTATTATTATGTTTAGGAAGGCGTGTATACGTTTGACATAAATAAAATACATCAATGTTATTATGTCTTTCCATACAGAAGTATGCACGAATATTATTTTGTTTTTTTTTTTACAAGCAACATCATCAAAAATCATTATGGAGTTCTCTTTGGCTTTACTTGGTGCTAGAACACTTTCATTTTATGAAAATGAAAAATATCCCATTCCTTTTATTGGGTTCCAAGTGTTTTGGGTATTCATACTTTGATTAATGTAAATACTTTGAATATAAATAAATATTTTCAAACTTAAGTCCATTAAGGCTTTCAATCAAACTGATCATTACATTTGTTTTCTCACAATTAGAAGGTCGAAAAATTAGGACTCTAATTGATTTGTGTTTTGCAATACCTAACTTGTTTGTCTTCTCCATTTTTAAAATCAATATTCCTCACTTCGATGTTCGTTTTTTGTTTTATTAATCTCATAACAGATACTTCTCTCAGTTATCAGTTCTGTGGCCGAGGAACTTAGCAAGAAAGTCGTTTGGAAAGGGGCGAAAAAGGAATAAATCCATTAGATGCTGCTTTTATGGAGCACGACAAAGCATATGCTAATAACAAAGATTTGAGAAATTGTCATAAAGCTGATTCAAACTTGGATGAAAGTGCGTGGGAGCGTGTAAAGGCCTCTGATAGTACTCTTGGGAAAAGAGCCGCTGCATATTTTGTAACCAAGATAATGAAAGAAAGAATACAAATTTGGTATGGGACTCCAAACAAAGAGAATATAAAAAACCCGTTGGAAATAACTGTATTTGCCTATGTACACCGCAGCTTGTCTTGCATTCTTGTTTTGTAATCTTAATCTGTTGTTGCCTGCGAGCAACGGTAATTGTAAGTTCCTTATGATGATGACCTTCTCGATGGTATGTTTAAGCTACTTTCATAAAATATGAGTCAGTCGCTTTTGGTCGCCTGAATCGCGTAGTATAAGTTGCATGAAGCGGACATATATTCTGTATTAAAATACAAAGCTCTGAATAAATATAAACCCCAAGTTATAATAAAACCATATCAGAAAAAGAAAATATTCATGCATACCGTCAGAGTGGCTTCCAGAGTATTGAAGAAGGAGAGGCGTTATGATATTTAATCTGCTATAAAAATCGGTAAAAAAGCAATAAACAAGACGTTTGGGGGAAACAAAAATGAAGTAATGATTCCTCGAGTTATTGGTGTTTTTAAAGTTGGTGGCCTCATTGCTCACAAACATATCCCCTTTTTCAGAGGTGTTTTTATGAGAGACTCATTACCAAAACGATTACGGAAAAGAGAATGTGGTATTGTTAACTTAGACCTTTCAACTGAAGCTGGAACGCATTGGGTAGCTTACTACAAAGCAGATAAGCAAATCAACCTTTAGAGCTTATTAGATATTTAGGAGAGAATATAAAATACAATTATAACCAAGGTAAACCATTCGATTCTTTTAACTGTAGACACTTATGGTTAAGATTTCTATTACTGCAGCATAAAGCTGTTGATTGAAATCAAATTGTATTCAACTTTAAAACAAATAAATGAATAAAATCTAGATTATATTTTATTTTACTTTAGTATATAACAACTATATATAGTTATACTATCTTTATGGTTAAGATTTCTATCACTGCAGCATAAAGCTGTTGATTAAAATCAAATTGTATTCAACTTTAAAACAAATAAATGAATAAAAACTAGATTATATTTTATTTTACTTTAGTATATAACAACTATATATAGTTATACTATCTTTAGTGTGATTAGAGTGTGTGTATTGTATACATCGGAAACCATCTGAAAAACCGCGTTAAACTGTGTGAAACCACATAAAAAACCGTGATAAACAAATAAACTACATCAAACCGCTTGAAAAGCAGAAACCACCTGTAAAAATGTGTTTCTCGGCTTAGATCGGGTGGTTTTTTGATTAAAAATGAATGAACATATACTGAAAGAATTGGCAAAATCAAGAAACGCTCTGAAAGGAATTTTCAGAGCAATTAATTAGGTAAATGAATATCAATAAGAATAAACGTTTAAGCCAATAATAATAACTTCATCACAAAATTGTTAGAGAGAATATAATAGCAAATCAGTTGATGAACGTAAGAAACGAAGAAGAAGAAGGACAATTAAATAGTAGGAATAAAAAGTGGTGAAAACATTAGTAGTATTGATAAATATTATGATGCTCTGGAAGGAGGAATGTCTGAACTTCAAACTCAAGATTTATCATTAGCACCAAGCGAAGAGAGTTATAATAAACCTGATACAATTAGTAATGAAAACTATAATCAAACGAATGAAATAACTGGTGAGTTGTCTAATCTTAGTTTAAATAATTTAGAACGTCAGAAAAAGCTGGGTAAAGCATTTGGACCTTGATGGCAGCAGCAGCGAAAAAATTGAATTGATTTTTGAGTTGTCAATATGTTCGAATTTAGCTTATTGTTATCTTATCTTTATTACATATTCACGCTATGCTAAGTGCAGTTTGAGCTGCAGCAGCCAGCGTTAGCAGCGCTCTCATTATACAGCGCTCTCTTTGGGCAGCGCTCCTCTCTCTCTCTCTCTCTCGATAAAGGGCGTTCGCTGATCGGCCGGCTGCTGCAGCTAATTAGTCGTTTCGCATAGCTCTAGCTGATCGATCGTTTTAATTATTCTCGTTGTTGATAGGTTTAGCAAGTGGCTTCAAACCTTAAATAAACAGTGTAAATACATTAAATAAAGTTTATAACGTGGAATTAACTTCGTGTTATTATTTGGAAATTAAAGCTATCAAAAAGCTGGTAGCGCAAACATTTGGTGACCCCGACGTGATTTTCTTTTGTTACTCGCGTATCGTTTTAATTAAACCATAAAGTGCGCCTAATAAACAATAACACAAAACGGATCATTAGTGAACTGATATTAGTAAAAAAAACTAACTTGAGCAACCAAAGGTGCATAAAACAGACACAACAAGTGCACTAGAATTCCGTTACTCAATCGTCGTTTAGTGTGTGCCTCTGCTTCGCTTGAACTTTCGTGAACCTTTTCGTGTACATAAGCAGCTGTGCGTGGGCGATTGAGCATATACAGACCGTGTCTCTCTCGGTGCATTTGTTGTTGCAGTTTTACTTTGTGCAGTGAGCAGCAATTTCGTGCGCGCTATAAGCTTAAATATGAACATAACAACAGTCGCGTCCAGTGATAGTGTGCCTGCACCTAGTTCATTTTATAAACGCAAGGCGGAATCAATTTATGCCGCGCTACAGAGGCTAGACGTGTTGTGGCCGGTGTCGACGATAAGTTCGGTTGACTCTGTTCAAATTAAGTCAAACTTAGATCTGTTGAACAAAACGGAAGCCTCATTCAACCTCGCTCACGACAGTCTGGAACGTCTTGACTACGACGAAATAGGCAGTGATTTAAGTATGAACTTTATGAGGCTGTTTGTAGAAGTGACATGTCGTTTAAAAAGGCAGCTTGAACTGTGCGAATCGCGTCCTTTATCGTCAACATTTCGGAATGTTGAGTCGGCAGCTGAGCGGTCAGCTCCTATATATATTGATCGATCGCATCGACCGCGCTTACCTGAGCTCAAGCTGCCTACTTTTGTTGGAGGTTACACGGAATACGCTAATTTCATTTCCATGTTTAACTCTATCATTGACGCAGACACTCAGCTTAGTGACATTGAAAAGCTGCAGCACTTGCGGTCGTGCTTATCGGGCGTGGCGTTAGAATCAGTACGTTCGCTTGAAATATCAGGTGAAAATTATCGCGCGGCTTTGAACATTTTAAGCGAGCACTTCAACAACAAGCGTTTAGTTTTCCAGTCGCACATCAAGGAGATTATTGGCCTCAAGAAGGTGGATTCGACCTCAGCGGGGAAACTTCGAGAGTTTTCGGACAAGGTCAACTCCCCCCGCGCGCTTGAGTCTTTGGGAAGCTCCCAGGAGATGTCTGACTGAATGGTTATACACATGCTGCTGCAAAAACAGGACATCACCACTCAGAGTTCTTGGGAGGAGTCTGCACCGATGGACCAAATACCCTCAGCGCAAGAGTTCTACGCATTCTTGGAGAAGCGATGCCAGAAGTTGGAGAACCTAGGAGCATAATTCTCAGGTGGGAAAAAACAATTCAATTCCAAACCACAGTAGACGAGCCTTGGTGGCATCCGAATCAAACAATTTCCATGCCCATTCTGTAACTGTTGGTCTCGCGCACGATTGAGCGATCATTCAAGGAAGTTAAGAAGCTGGCTCGTTGCTTCAATTGTTTAAAGCTCGGACACCATTCTCGGGCATGCAGCAGTGGGCATTGTCATGTCTGTGGTAATAGGCATCATACCCTGCTGCACTTTGATGCCATCATCTCCCAGCAGCCCGCCATTGGGTCATCTGACTCTGCTCTAGTTGCGTCTTCGCATCATCAGATGAATCATCAGAAGTCGTGCTGCTGGCCACGGCGATAATTTTAGTGAAAAGTCGTTCGGGCCTATTTATTCTATGCAGAGCCTTACTGGTTTCGGGCTCTCAATTACATCTGGTCACCTCTCGCTTCGCACAACAGCTACAATTGACAAAAACTCGATCTACAACTACAGTGTCCGGTCTCGGTGGCACTAATCTTCCCACTGAAGGTCACACGGTGGAAATTTGCTTCAAATCTCAAGTATCAGACTATGCCGATTCACTTACAGCGTTAGTTCACATCCTATTACCGACAGTCAGCCCGGCATTCCAATTGGCATACAAAATTGGAACATTCCAGCCAACATACAACTGGCTGACCCCGCCTTTAATAAACCCCATCGTGTGGATTTGCTGATTGGAGCTAGCATGTTCTTCGACTTGCTGTGCGTTGGTCAGATCAGGCTCCTACCTGGACTACCTTTGTTACAAAAGACTCGTCTTGGCTGGGTAGTCACAGGTGGTGGCCATCGTGTGAGCCACACGTCATTGTTGGTCTCAAATTCCGCATCGAAGGACTTCTCCATTGTTGATGATCGACTGGATGAGATTGTTCGACGATTTTGGGAGGTTGACAGCTGCAGCGAGGCCATTGCATCAGGCAATAAGGAGGATTTGGAGTGCGAGCAGCATTTCGTGAAGACCTTTACTCGTCTATCTTCAGGCGAGTATTCTGTTAACTTGCCATTTAAACGTTCTTCCATCGACTTGGGTGATTCCTATGCACAAGCATACGATTTATTAATCTTGAGCGCAAGCTCGAACGTCGCTCAGTAAGCAGCAATACTCCGCAATTATACAAGAGTATTTGTACCTAAAGCACATGTCGCTTGTCGATCCTCTGGATATCGATCAGTGCAAATATTTCCTTCCACATCACTGTGTCTTGAAGGAGGACAGCACGACTACCAAACTTCGCGTTGTGTTTGACGGATCGGCTGCGGCTTCTTCTGGACAGTCCCTCAATGACGTACTCATGGCCGGACCGGTCATTCAGGCAAAACTGTTCAACACCTTACTTAAATTTCGGACTTATGCTGTTGCTCTCACTGGGGACATATGCAAAATGTATCGTTGCGTCCGAGTGAGTGCTCCTGACAACTATTATCAATGCATTTTGTGGAGAGACTCACCCAAAGAAAGTGTACGTGTCTACAAGCTGGATACCGTGACTTATGGCACCAAACCAGCCTCATTTTTGGCCATACGCTCCATGCAACAATTGGCTCTCGAGGAAGCCGAGACGTTTCCTCTTGGGTCACTTACAGTTCGAGAGGACTTCTATGTTGATGATTTAATCTCCGGTGCTAGCTCCGTCTCTGAGGCTATGGACAAAATGAGGCAGACGTCAGCAATTCTATCTCGTGGCAATTTCCGGCTTCGCAAATGGTGCTCTAGTCATGCTGAAGTGCTCAAACATGTAGATGAGGCTGACAAGGAGCAGTTCCTTAAATTTGATGATGGTAGTGACATAGCTAAAACTCTTGGTCTTGCTTGGAATCCATCTTCGGATAATCTTTTGTTCCTGTTGTCACGTGTTCGCCCAAATTCAAAGCTCTCCAAGCGATCCATCTTGTCCACAATTGCGCATATCTATGACCCTCTTGGCCTTATTGGACCTGTAATTGCTAGGTGCAAAATATATCTGCAGCAACTCTGGAAGGCAAAGGTTGACTGGGACGAAAGCCTACCACTTGCATTAAGCTCCGCCTGGATGGACATCAGCAGCAGTTTTGAAAATGTCAGCCGCTTCAGTTTACCAAGATTAGTGCTAGACCCTCAGTCAGCATTGGAAATTCATGGATTTTGCGATGCGAGTATTGAAGCCTATGGAGCCTGCATTTATATAGTATCCAGGTCTCAAAATCCCACTAGTCATCTTTTATGTTCAAAGTCTCGGGTAGCGCCATTGAAGACTCTGTCGGTTCCCAAACTCGAATTGTCCGGAGCAATGTTGCTATCTCAACTTATGCATGATATCAAGTCGATGGGATGCTTTAGAGGACAATATTACTGCTGGTGTGACTCTACTGTTGCCCTGTCCTGGATCAATGACGATTTTAGCAACTTCAACATCTTTGTGGCCAATCGTGTTGCCACCATTCAGGAACAAACCATCGGCATGGAGTGGCGCTATGTTCCCACGGATCAAAATCCTGCGGACATTCTATCCAGAGGTGCAGCTCCAAGCCAGCTCATGAAATCTGATATCTGGTTTAATGGGCCAACCTTTCTTGTCGAGAATAAGGACGAATGGCCTCCGTCTTGTGCGCTCAAAAGACCCTCGATAGAACTTCGGAAGACTGTGTTGCTCATCAAGTCACCTTACGAAGATATAACGGTTAAGTGCAAATTCGCCAACTCCTTTGCACCTATGCAACGCGTATTTGCGCACATTTTCAAGTTTATTCATCGCCTTCGACATCAGGGTTTTAATTTCCACTTGATGGAAGTCTATGTGGAAAATGGTCAAAGCATTGGTACTAAATACAAACTGTTTAAAAATGTTCTGCGGACAGCACTTTTCGAAAGGAAGCAGACATTGTTCTCGTTTATAAAAAAAAAACACAATAAATAAATAAAAATATAAATAAAAAATAGGAAAATAATTTAAAAAAAGAAGGGAAGTGAATCGATGACCATTGGCAAGCAGACTTAGTAGAAATGCGACAATACTCATCATCGAAAAAATGATATACATATAGTGACAGTTATTGATACGTTTTCGAAATATGCATGGGGAAAAGCATTGAAAACAAAATCTGAGAAAAAAAGTTGAACGCGCATTCTCGATTATACTTAAGGAGAATCGAATTCCAAAGAATTTACAAACCGATGATGGAAAACAATATTTTAATAAAGACTTTAAGAGGTTATGTTGAAAGCATATCATCAATCATGACTCAAGTTATATTGGTCTTACGGCATCAATTGTTGAGCGTTTTAATTAAGGAGAGAGTTTAGTTATAATGGAACATGTTGTTGGATTACAATTAACAAACAATTTATAAATGACTACAATTGAAAACACTTACTTGACTGGAAAGATAATAAGTCGTCGGAATGATAAGAGTTCTAGTAATATGGCTTGGGTTCTCAAATGATCAGAATTCTTGGATAAATATTAATGAAGTCCTAAAAAAAAATTATAAAAAGACTTAAAATCGTACGTGTGCGTTCTATTAATGGGTTAAAATTTCATGAACAGCATAAATTTGTGATGAACCTGCCAGTAATTTCCTTTAAACCTTCGAACATGTGCATTAAGATTTTCGGTACTCAGTCTGGTGAATTTCGGATATAAGAGAGCGTCTTGAATACAAGTATCTCATTCAAAAAGGTGTCAAGGAACATTCAGGACCTGTTC
Source organism: Drosophila picticornis (assembly GCA_035043845.1). NCBI lineage: Eukaryota > Metazoa > Arthropoda > Insecta > Diptera > Drosophilidae > Drosophila > Drosophila picticornis. The sequence goes on from JAWNMR010000464.1 coordinate 28,190, forward strand.
AATTTTATGGACGATGATAAGAATTCGATGGATTTCCATTCGTGGCAGCTGATGGCCTGGCCTGTTCCAACTAAAAAAACAGCTAACGAAGTGAATCCGGAATTGACCTCAGAGCTGAGTCTATCTGAATGTATTGAGCTCTTAGAAATTTCTCCCAGGGAGAAACGAAAAATTGGGGAGGTGGAGGAGGACGCTTCTATTTACAAGAAGCAAAAGCTTGAAGACCTGGAAACCATCATTTAAAATTTTTTATGCTGCTGATGTGCTAAAAAAATAATAAATGCAAATTATCTTAATACTAATTTTAATCAATTGTATTTCATTTATTTATTTCATTTAAATAAATAAAATCATTACAAAACACAAATTTTGTTGTACTATTATTTTTTTTCTCGAATCATATTCCACACTTTCACACACATACGTTTAGTTTTCATCTTCATGAATTCAAATAAAAATGCATATATGTACTACCTAACACTTTCTTATTGCACCTTCTAATCCCATTTTTTTTTTGTTTGGACAACTCTTCCTGATCAGGTCAGATGTATGAAATCTCACTTATACATCTTCTGCAATGTCTTTAAAGAAATCTTTAGTCTCGAATGGAATATATAGAATGAGTCTGTATCCATATAATTCAATGAAACTTTATCTTGATACTTTGGCTTCATGTAATCATAATGAAAATCATACATTTGCCATTTTGATAGTTCGAGAACTGTGAAACCTAAGTACATAGGCTTATCATACACGTTATGGAGGCGATTCATTTGAATCGCATACATATCTTCTGAAAATTGGGCTGAGCTATGGAAATTGGCCTTTGCAATGAGGGCACGAGCACCCAATCTATTGTGGTTTCTCACGATGTGACCAGTTTATGTCGTTACGTTTTTTAGTTTTCCATCGTTTCCAAAACAGCATTTTCAATAATTGAAAAAGTCTTTTTCAAATTATTTTTTGCTAATGTTCTGTGATATGTATTCAAGTCTATATACTTTTTAAGCCAGGCAGACTGTTTAAACTCCAAAATGTTGTGTATTTTTGATAGTATTAAGCCATTCCTTAGATATTGCTGAAGATTTCTATAATGAATAGGATACTTTATTTTCGACCTAAGGTCAGCGACAAGTTTTTGAACTTTAGCCTCCGGAGTAGGCTTTTGGTTGGAAGGGCAAAAAGGCAGATCATTATGGTAATCGTGAAGTGAGTCTGGATACAAAAGATCTACCTCGAGAATGTACCCAGACTCTGAATTATCTTTGACAGATGAAATATCAAATGCATTCAATTCTGCATCATTCATCCATCTAAAGCCTGAATATGGGAGATATTGCGACATTGCCCAACCATATAAATTATTGGCATCTAAATACATCAGGAACTCTGATGGCTTAGTGCTGTCGTAATTCTCCATATACATATGGTTGGCTTTCGAATAGCGCTTGCAGCACTGAACTAATCCCCCACGAATACCATTTTTAATGAACCTATACATATTAACATCTGTTGTTGTAGTTCTATTTTCGTTGTCTTAAGCATTGCATCCCATGAGAGATCCGGTGTAGTATAATAGTGGGCGGGATCTAATGAATATATTTTCTTGCAAATTGCACGAAAATTTTGAAACACGTCTGAGAGTAAAAAAACATCAGTCTTAAGATACAATTCTATGTAATCTTTAAGACTTTGACATCCAAAAACTGCCCAGACCTTTTGTGCGTGAGAATAGTCCTCGAGGGAACATTCTGTATTTGATAAAGTGTTGAAGAATTTATCTCGAGGGGGAAGAGCTGACTCATCTAATCTGCTCTTTGAGTCAATATACTCATAGGGAAATACCCCCTTCCTACGTAGTAGATGAAATTATCATTTAATGGGAAAAATGATTTGACATTATTGAAACTGCCTATATCTAGATTGCTACTAAGTGCATCTAGACTGGATGCCATGAAGCGGAAAGTGTCTAAGAATATAATCTCAAGGTTTTTATCAATAAAAAAATATGAATATATTTTGACAGTGAAATGTACAACTCCTTATTAAAGGGGAGTACTTTTATATCACCTTCAAATTTATTTAATTCCCTAGAGTTCAATATTTATTTTGCAAGCTGTGTGAGTTTGCAATACATTTTTAATCAGTGGAAGAATTTCTTGTGTTTGCGCTACCAGCTTTTTGATAGCTTTAATTTTCAACTAATAAACGAATTTAATTCCACGTTATAAACTTTATTTAGTGTATTTACAATGTTTATTTGAGGTTTGACGCCACTTGCGAAACCTCTCAACAACGATAATAAGCTATGCGATCGAAGCTATGTGAAACGACTAATTAGCTGCAGCAGCCGGCCGATCAGCGAGCGCCCTTTATCGAGAGAGAGAGAGGAGCGCTGCACAAAGAGAGGCTGTGCAATGAGAGCGCTGCTAACGCTGGCTGCTGCAGCTCAAACTGCACTTAACATAGTGTGTATGTAATAATGACTAATAATAAGCTAAATTCGAGCATATTGACAACTCAAATCAATTCAATTTCTTCGCTGCTGCTGCCAACATACTCCCCCCGTTGAAAGACTCCCTTTCAACAAAATCCTTAACAGGCAGCAGGCACATCTTGTTGACAGCTCTTCTGACGATTCCTTTAGGCGTCTTCAGGTCAGCAACTCGAGCAATGCCATCCCTGCCTGGTATTAAAGCCAGCACTCTGGAGAGTGGCCAGCTCATGGGAGGCAGATTCTCGTCCTTAACGAGGACCACGTCACCCACTTGAATAGGATGAGCTGGGGTGGTCCATTTAGTACGCTGTTGGAGGAGTGTGAGATATTCCCGCCACCGTGACCAAAAGATTTGCTGTAGGTGAGTCACTCGCTGCCAGCCATCCAAGCGATTGTAGTTCAACTTGGTTAGATCTGGCTTTGGTGTTGCGCGAACGCTTTCCTTTGGCTTTTGTGGGGGCTGCACGGCGCTCTGATGCCTCGTCGTCGTCGTCACTTTGCTGTACATGAGGCTATCCAGTTGGAGCTGCTGCTGTTTCGTTATATTCACAGCTGTAGGGGCGTCCAGACGCTGCCTACTGCACTTATCCAGGTAGTCCTCCTCTTTGTCCTCATCTTCATCATCAGCAGCCGGTTGGGAGTCCTCATCGCTGTCATTGTCTTGTTCCATCTGTTCACCGGCTACAATTTTGGCTCGTAGCTTAAGATCGGCTGCATTCAGATAGCCTGGTATGCGCCAATAGCTCTCCATGCCCACACTGGGCGGTTGCATGCCCAGAGCGACGAGGACCTTTTGAAAGTCACCCAGCTCCATGGCATCCTTTTGTATATCGAGCAGTGGCAGCAACGGGACACCATCATCATCATCATCATTGCCGTCGGCCGCATCGAAAACATCGCTGGCATCCTCGAGACTCTCCCTTAGCCAGTCAAATGCCGTCTGATACACTTCGGCATCCACCTGTGAAATTAAGGCACGCACTGTGCCCACCTCTAAAGGTGTGCGAACACGCTGCTTGGGCTTTGCTTTCACTTTGGTCGCTGGTTGCCTAGGCACCACCGCCTCCTGAAACGTCGGCTCCTCCATGTAGTCATCCTCGTTTTCGCTGTTGCTGCTCTGCTCCTGCTGTGCTTTGGAGGGTTTGCGTCCGCCCTTCGTCTCAAACTCACGCACAATGCGCTCCAGGCAATCCGGTTCCAAGCGATGCTGATCGTATAAGCTGCTTAGCTCCTCATCCTTTTCCGGCGGCCACAGGTTCTTGCCACCCATGGCCGCTTTGGTGGATCGCTTCGTTGGCACTTTGAAGAGCAGACTCATTTCCTTTAGTTTTTTTAGAATGCCGCGTCGAGTGCGTGTCTTGTCTACCAAATTGTCTAGAATCCAATCAATCACATCCTTATCGGTTTCGGGATTCCGTTGATTCTCCTCGAAGAGGAAACGCAGCTCCACCTCCTGTTCCTCGGTCCAGGCGCCCTTGGTGCCGGTTTCGTAGGCATCACAATAGCCCGTCTCCAGCTCGTTGGCCTCTCGTATGCCTTTGTAAAATAATAACTCTGCATAGATTTTTGGATTAGTTGGTGCCACTTCGACAAATTTGCGCAGCACATAGATGCCAAGGCGGCGCAGCTCCTCCTGATGGGCATCACGTTCCACGGCGAAGACTTCTTGAAAGATACGAAACAGCTTGGCCTGATAAAGCATGCCTGGACAGGAGCAGCCGTAGGCAATGCGATGCAGGATGGTAACAGCCGCTTTCAGCGCCGTCGTCGGTATCCTTGTCCAGTCGGTCAGTACCAGGGTGCAGGCGTGCACAATTTTTGGATGCAGCAATCTGCGAGCGAAATCGTCAAATTTAAACGTTTTCTCTGTGAGTCCATTATCTGGCTCATCAAACTCCTCGTTTGCCATGTCCTCATCCTCATCTGCATCCACATCCTCATTCCCATCAACATTCGCCTCTGCTGCGGTTTCAACTGAAGATAGACGAGTAAAGGTCTTCACGAAATGCTGCTCGCACTCCAAATCCTCCTTATTCCCTGACGCAATGGCCTCGCTGCAGCTGTCAACCTCCCAAGATCGTCGAACAACCTCATTCAGTCGATCATCAACAAAGGAGAAGTCCTTCGATGCGGAATTTGAGACCAACAATGACGTGTGGCTCACACGATGGCCACCACCAGTGACTACCCAGCCAAGAAGAGTCTTTTGTAACAAAGGTAGTCCAGGTGAGAGCCTGATCTGACCAACGCACAGCAAGTCGAAGAACATGCTAGCTCCAATCAGCAAATCCACACGATGGGGTTTATTAAAGGCGGGGTCAGCCAGTTGTATGTTGGCTGGAATGTTCCAATTTTGTATGCCAATTGGAATGCTGGGCTGACTGTCGGTAATAGTGGGTGAGACCAACGCTGTAAGTGAATCGGCATAGTCAGACACTTGAGATTTGAAGCAAATTTCCACCGTGTGACCTTCAGTAGGAAGATTAGTGCCACCGAGACCGGAAACTGTAGTTGTAGATCGAGTTTTTGTCAATTGTAGCTGTTGTGCGAAGCGAGAGGTGACCAGATGTAATTGAGAGCCCGAATCCAGTAAGGCTCTGCATGGAATAAATAGGCCCGAACGACTTTTCACTAAAATTATCGCCGTGGCCAGTAGCACGACTTCTGATGATTCATCGTGTGCAGAAGACGATGGTGCACTGAATGTCGAAGACGCAACTAGAGCAGAGTCAGATGACCCATTGGCGGGCTGCTGGGAGATGGTGGCATCAAAGTGCAGCAGGGTATGATGCCTATTACCACAGACATGACAATGCCCACTGGTGCATGCCCGAGAATGGTGTCCGAGCTTTAAACAATTGAAGCACCGAGCCAGCTTCTTAACTTCCTTGAATCGCATCGAGGGAGACAAACTTCCAAATCTGGTGCATGCGTAAATAGTATGGCCGAAACAGTTACAGAATGGGCATGGAGAATTGTTTGATTCGGATGCCACCAAGGCTCGTCTACTGTGGTTGGGAATTGAATTGTTTTTTCCCACCTGAGAATTAAGGGAATGATATCCCATTGCATGCTCCAGGTTCTCCAACTTCTGGCATCGCTTCTCCAAGAATGCGTAGAACTCATGCGCTGAGGGTATTTGGTCCATCGGTGCAGACTCCTCCCAAGAACTCTGAGTGGTGATGTCCAGTTTTTGCAGTAACATGTGTATAACCATACAGTCAGACATCTCCTGGGAGCTTCCCAAAGACTCAAGCGCGCGCATATGGGAGTTGACCTTGTCCGAAAACTCTCGAAGTTTCCCTGCTGAGGTCGAATCCACCTTCTTGAGGCCAATAATCTCCTTGATGTGCGACTGGAAAACTAAACGCTTGTTGTTAAAGCGCTTGCTTAAAATGTTCAAAGCCGCGCGATAATTTTCACCGGATATTTCAAGCGAACGTACTGATTCTAACGCCACGCCCGATAAGCACGACCGCAAGTGCTGCAGCTTTTCAATGTCACTAAGCTGAGTGTCTGCGTCAATGATAGAGTTAAACATTGAAATGAAATTAGCGTACTCCGTGTAACCTCCAACAAAGGTAGGCAGCTTGAGCTCAGGTAAGCGCGGTCGATGCGATCGATCAATATATATAGGAGCTGACCGCTCAGCTGCCGACTCAACATTCCGAAATGTTGACGATAAAGGACGCGATTCGCACAGTTCAAGCTGCCTTTTTAAACGACATGTCACTTCTACAAACAGCCTCATAAAGTTCATACTTAAATCACTGCCCATTTCGTCGTAGTCAAGACGTTCCAGACTGTCGTGAGCGAGGTTGAATGAGGCTTCCGTTTTGTTCAACAGATCTAAGTTTGACTTAATTTGAACAGAGTCAACCGAACTTATCGTCGACACCGGCCACAACACGTCGAGCCTCTGTAGCGCGGCATAAATTGATTCCGCCTTGCGCTTATAAAATGAACTAGGTGCAGGCACACTATCACTGGACGCGACTGTTGTTATGTTCATATTTAGGCTTATAGCGCGCACGAAATTACTGCTCACTGCACAAAGTAAAACTGCAACAACAAATGCACTGAGAGAGAAACGGTTTGTATATGCTCAATCGCCCACGCACAGCTGCTTATGTACACAAAAAGGTTTACGAAAGTTCAAGCGAAGCAGAGGCACACACTAAACGACGATTGAGTAACGGAGTTCTAGTGCACTTGTTGTGTCTGTTTTATGCACTTTTCGTTGCTCAAGTTAGTTTTTTTTACTAATATCAGTTCACTAATGATCCGTTTTGTATTATTGTTTATTAGGCGCACTTTATGGTTTGATTAAAACGATGCGCGAGTAACAAAAGAAAAATCACGTCGGGGTCACCAAATGTTTGCGCTACCAGCTTTTTGATAGCTTTAATTTTCAACTAATAAACGAATTTAATTCCACGTTATAAACTTTATTTAGTGTATTTACAATGTTTATTTGAGGTTTGAAGCCACTTGCGAAACCTCTCAACAACGATAATAAGCTATGCGATCGAAGCTATGTGAAACGACTAATTAGCTGCACTTAACATAGTGTGTATGTAATAATGACTAATAATAAGCTAAATTCGAGCATATTGACAACTCAAGTTAATTCAATTTCTTCGCTGCTGCTGCCAACACTCACAATTGAACTGTATATACTTGGTTATCAGTTCTGTGGTTCAGGAAAGTCGTTTGGAAAGAGGCGAAAAGGGAATAAATCCATTAGAAGCTGCTTGTAGGGAGCACGACATAGCATATGCTAATACTAAAAATTTGAGAAATCGTCATATAGAGTATTGAAGAAGGAGAAGCCTTATGATATTCAATGGACGAAGGAAAATTTAAGTAATAATTCCTCGAGTTATTAGTGTTCCTAAAGTTGGTAGCTTCTTGCCGCTTATACCCATTATAACAGCACTCGGAGCATTAGGTGGACGTGCTTTTGGTGGTGCAGCTATTGCAAAGACTATTAATAGTGCTAAAAATGCAAAGAAAGAATTGGAAGAGAATAAACGACATAACAGAAATATGGAAGCAATTGCTTTAGCAATGGACTCTATCTAAGACCAAATCAAAAGGGATATGGTGTATAACCTGACTTTCCAGAAAAGCTTTTAATTAATAACCTAATAAGCCGCTCTCAAACATTTCAAAGCATTAAATTAGATAGACCCGCAAATGAATATCAATTAGAGAAAAAGTTTAATAGCAAATCAGTTAGTGAAAGTAAAAAAAGAAGGAGAAGAAGGACAATTAAATAGGATTGAAATTAAAAGCGGTGAAAACTTTAGTAGTATTGGTGAGTATAATGATACACTGGAATGAGGAATATCTGAGCTTCAAACACAAGATTTATCGTTAGCACCAAGCGAAGGGAGTTATAATAAACCTGATACAATTAGTAATGAAGACTATAATCAAACGAATGAAATAACTGGTGAGTTGTCTAATTTTAGTTTAAATAATTTAGAATGTCACAAAAAGCTGGATAAAGCATTTGGACCTACTAAAAAAATGTGAACAAATTAGTTGGCGGAGTTACAAAAGAAAATATTTACAACAAGCAAAATTGAGCTGGGATCTGTTGAAAAGTGTAATCTTACTCCTGGATTATATTCTTTCATTCACTTGAATGATCCTAAATGTTATGCCGAAACAGATTTGGATGTATTTTAGAAAATCTTATCAAAAATCAATGCCCAGAGAAAAAATCATTTACCTGATCTAAGCGGGCTGGCTTTAGAAAATCATTCAAAAAGTATACTGAAATAATAAAAAAAAAATTTTTCTCAAAAAATGATGATCAAAGTATTGTACTTCTACACCTCTAAATAAGAAATCTATGCATAAGTGTGGAAATTTTATGACACAGTTCAACTAAGCCAAATTATGTATATTGTTATCCAAATGAGATCTTTGATAGACTTAAACTTTTAGTTGGCTCACATGCAGCTGGTAACGCCAACCATAACAATGAAATAGTTTCGATAGTTTAAGAACTTTGTGAACCTAAAATTATTAATTGAATAAATTAATAATACTGTGTTTATCAATAATTTAGTATTATCAAATGCCTCTTGACAAGGTTGGTCACTTCTTCTCAACTATTTTTAAATAGCTGGTGTTTTACTTAATGTTGATCAGAACATTATTTTTTCCAACCCTTGGAAGATAATGATGCAGTTACTAAAGTCTTTTTAGAAAGAAAAGTAGAAGAAACAATGGAGAGCTTTGAAAATCTCTTAAAAGGAAAATATCAGTCGATTCAGAAAACAATAAATAAAATATCATATACAATTCTTCATGAGATTAATAAAAACAGAATTGAGGTGGAAGAACTCTTGACAAAAATCAGAAAGTTCTTTACAAACGAATTTTAATTCGTAAATAGAGTCATTAATAAGTTTATTTAAGGTGAAAATCAAAATATAATTTTATATATAGACTCTTTAAGATTTGATAATAAAATAGATAATTAATGCGTTTTGTATGTGCTATGAGTTATAATCTTTAGGACCGTTAACAAGTTCAGACATTCCTCAAATGAGCGGAATAAAAAGAAAGGTAATTTCCACTTGATGGAAGTCTATGTGGAAAATGGTCAAAGCATTGGTACTAAATGCAAACTGTTTAAAAATGTTCCGCAGACAGCACTTTTCGAAAGGAAGCAGACATTGTTCTCGTTTATAAAAAAAAAAAAAACATAAAATAAATAAATAAAAATATAAATAAAAAATAGGAAAATAATTAAAAAAAAGATAATCATTTAACAGACGAATTACATGCACCAGCACTTAAACATTTTAAACGCCGAAGGGTTATTATGATTGGGTTATTACCATTGGCAAGCAGACGTAGTAGAAATGCGACAATACTCATCATCGAATAAGCAATATTTCTATTGACAGTTATTGATACGTTTTCGAAATATGCATGGGGAAAAGCATTGAAAGCAAAATCTGTGAAAAAAGTTGAACGTGCATTCTCGATTATACTTAAGGAGAATCGAATTCCAAAGAATTTACAAACCGATGATGGAAAACAATATTTTAATAAAGAATTTAAGAGGTTATGTTGAAAACATATCATCAATCATTACTCAACTTATAGTGGTCTTACGGCATCAATTGTTGAGCGTTTAATTAAGGAGAGAGTTTAGTTATAATGGAACATGTTGTTGGATTACAATTAATAAACAATTTATAAATGAGTACAATTGAAAACACTTACTTGACTGAAAAGATAAAAAGTAGTCGGAATGATAAGAGTTCTAGTAATTTGGCAAATGATCAGAACTCTTGGATAAATATTAATGAAGTTCTAAAAAAAAATTATAAAAACACTTAAAATCGTACTTAAAATCGTTCATGAACAGCATTAATTTGTGATGAACCTGTCAGGATATAAGAGAGCGTCTTGAATACAAGTATCTCATTCAAAAAGATGTCAAGGAACATTCAGGACCTGTTCAATTTTATGGACGATGATAAGAATTCGATGGATTTCCATTCGTGGCAGCTGATGGCCTGGCCTATTCCAACTAAAGAAACATCTAACGAAGTGAATCCGTAATTGACCTCAGAGCTGAATCCACCTGAATGGATTGAGCTATTAGAAATTTCTCCCACGGAGAACCGAAAAATTGTGGAGGAGGAGGTCTTTGAATATTAAACTCCGAAGTAGGCTTTTGGTTGGGTGGGCAAAAAGGTAGATCATTATGGTAATCATGAAGTGTGAGTCTGGATAAAAAAGATCTTCCTCGAGAATTACCCAGACACAGAATTATCTTTGATAGATGAAGTACCAAATGCATTTAATTCTGCATTATTCATCCATCTAATGCCTGAATATGGGAGATATTGCGACATTGCCCAACCATATAAATTATTGGCATCTAAATTCATCAGGGAATTCTGATGGCTTAGTGCTGACATAGTTCTTCATATACATATGGTTGGCTTTTGAATAGCGCTTACAGCACTGAACTAATCCGCCACGAATACCAGTTTGAATAAACCTACACATATTTATATCAGATAATAATTCTTTTTCTAATTTTTTATCTTTAACATTGCATCCCATGAGAGACCGGGAGTAGTACAATAGTGTGCGTGATTTTTTTTCAAATCGCACGAAAATTTTGGAACACGTCGGACAGTAAAAGAACATTAGTCTTAAGATACAATTCCATATAATCTTTAAGACTTTGACATCCAAAACTGCCCAGACCTTTTGTGCATGAGAATAGCCATCAAATGAAGATTCTGTATATTTTAAAGTGTTGAAAAATGTATCTCTGGGGGGAAGAGCTGACTCATCTAATCTGCTCTTTGAGTCTATATACTCATAGGGAAATACCCCTTTCTACGTGTTGGTAGCAAATAACTATAACTGATTTGAATCTTTAACCTGTTTGAATTTGGAGTCCTGCTTGGCCTAATATAAATGTTGTTAGTCTTAAGTATTTAGTATTAGGTATTATTACACATTATGTTAAGTGCAGTTTGAGCTGCAGCAGCCAGCGTTAGCAGCGCTCTCATTGTGCAGCGCTCTCTTTGTGCAGAGTTCTCTCGATAAAGTCCTTTCCCTGATCGGCCGATTGCTGCAGCTAATTAGTTGTTTTATATAGCTCTAGCTTATTGATCGGTTTTACTTATTCTCGTTTGAAAGTGTGAAAGGGTAAAAAACAAATATAAAAGACTAAGCGTTAGCTTCTATTCCAAACACATTTGAATAAACTTTATAACGTGTTCTGCATTAATGTTGTGTTAGTAATTATGGAAAATTAAGCTATCAAAAAGCTGATTGCGCAAACATTTGGTGACCCCGACGTGATTACTCGTGTATCAGTGTGATAAAGTGCGCTAATAAAGAATAATACAAATCAAGACAATATTAATGATTCAATTGACAAACAACTATAATTTGAGCTCAGCCAAGGTGCACAAATTAAACAATGAGACAAGTGCAAAAGAAGATCGCCACATAATCGCCGCTTGGTGGGTCTCCGCTTCCATTTGAACCTTTGTGAACTTGTTTCGTGCGTAGGTACATAAGCAGTTGTGCGTAGGCGATACATAGAAGCCGTTCGTTGTCGGTGCATTTGTTCGGTCTGTTTACTTTTCGCAGTAATTTTGTGTTTGCGTTAAGCGTAAACATGAACACAACAACAGTCGCGTTCGCAGATAGTGTGCCTGCACAAATATTTTATTATAGGCGCAAGACGGAGGAAAATTATGCGGAGCTATAGAGGCACGACGGTTTGTGGCCGGTTTCAATGATAAGTTCGATTGATTCGTTTCAAATTAAGTCGAACCTAGAACAATTAAACAAAACGGAAGATTGTTTTAACCTAGCCCATGATAGCGGATATGACACGATGATAGGCAGTGCATTAAGCAGACGTTTTCGGAGGCTGTTTGTAGAAGTGTCTTGTCGGTTAAAAAGGCAGTTTGAAATGTTAGAATCGCGTCCCTTATCGTCAACATTTCGCCATGTCGAGCCGGCAGCTGAACGGTCAGCTCCTATATATATTGATCGTTTTCATCGACCGCGCTTACCGGAGCTTAAGTTCCCTACGTTTTTTGGTGGTTACACGGAATATGCAAATTTCATATCCATTTTAAACTCAATTATTGACACAGACACTCAGCTTAGTGACCTTGAAAAGCTTCAGCATTTGCGGTCTTGTTTATCGGGCGTAGATTTAGAATCAGTATGTTCGCTAGAAATATCAAGTGCAAACTATCATGCGGCTTTGGACATTTTAAGCAAACGCTTTAACAACAAGCGTTTAGTTTCCAATCGCATATCAAGGGTTCAAGAAGGTGGATTCGATCTCAGCAGGGAAACTTCGAGAGTTTTCAAATAAGGTCAACTCTCATTTACGCTCGTTTGTGTCATTGGGAAGTTCCCAGGAAATATCTGGCTGCATGGTCATACACATGCTGCTCCAAAAACTGGACATCACCACTCAGAGTTCTTGGGAGGAGTCTGCACCGATGGACCAAATACCCTCAGCTCAAGAATTCTATGCCTTCTTGGAGAAGCCATGCCAGAAGTTAGAGAACCAGGAGCATGCAATGAAAGTTCATTCCGTCAATTCTCAGGTGGAAAAAAAAACACTTAAATTGCTATCCATAGTAGACGAGTCTTTTTGGCGTCCCAATCTAATAATTTTCCGTGCCCATTTTGTAATTGTGTCGACCATACTATTTATTTGATTTGAAAATTTGTCTCCCTCACTGCGACACATGGAAGTTAAGAAGTTGGCTCTTTGCTTTAAATGTTTAAAATGCGGTAACCATTCTCGGGCATGCAGCAGTGGACATTGTCAAGTTTGTGGACTTTGATGGCAGCCTCTCCCAACAGTCCGCCAATGCACCACTTTCTTTCACTTTACTATCGGCTTCTGCACACGTTAGATCATCAGAAGTCGGGCTACAGGCCACGGCTATCATTCTAGTGAAAAGTCGTTCGTACCTATTTCTTCCATGTAGAGCCTTACTGGATTCGGTCTCTCAACTCCAGTTAAAAAAAAAACTCGATCTACAACTATAGTATCCGGTCTTGGTGACACCAATGAAGTTCATACGGCGGAAATTTCCTTTTAGTCCCAAAGTTCGGTCTATGCTTGTCAGATCAAGCACGTGCATGGACTACCTTTATTACAAAAGACTTGTCTTGGCTGGGTAGTCACAGGTAGTGGTTAACGTTTAAGCCAAACTTCATTGTTGGTTTTAAATTCTACATTGAGTGACGTATCCATTGTTGATGATCGACTGGATGAGATTGTGCGCCGATTTTGGGAGGTTGAGAGCTGCAGCGAGGCCATTGCACCAGGAAACAAGGAGGATTTGAAGGTGCGTAAATACAAGGCGCTCCATCAGCGAAAGGCTCGCATCGACGCCTACGAGAAGGCCCAAGCTCTGTTCGTCCAATAGAATCTCGACGCGGAACGGGAACGAGAACGTCTCGCCAAGTTGGCCGAGGCCAAAGCAGCCGAATCGAAGGCCTGCAAACAACTGGTAAATGCCGCCTCGAATGAGACGATAACTGATGGAACTATTTCTCCTGCATTCTCCTAGCATCTGCATCTGATTTGAACAACAGCGAGGAGAAATCTCTAGAGGAGCAACACGGAGCAGGATAGCGGATGCAGATGCTCCATTGTTGACCAGCAACAGTGGCAACACTGAATGTGTAGCAAGTATTGCATGAGTAGCGTCAACTGCAACTGCAACAGTAGTCCGTTCAATATTCATTTTGCAGGCTGTGTGAGTTAGCAATACGTTTTTAATTAACGGAACGGTTCGACTTAATTTGTATTTTTTTTCTTAAATGAGAATGTTGAAATCCGATTCTTAAATCCGCTCGAAATTCGTTTCACCTGCCTATTTATAGGTGTAAAAACGAGCATCTTGTGGGAATTAAAACGAAGATATGCGCTCCATATTGACAATGCACTTTGTGTATTGAGCGCGGTGCGGACCCTGGCTGGAGTTGATGGTCCATTACAATTAAAATTGTTGCTGGTGGTGATGGAGTTCATGTTGCTGGTGATGGTGAAGGAGTTGATGTTGTTGGTGATGATAGTGATGGTGGTGATGATGGTGCTGGTGTTGGAGTTGGCAGTGGGATTGGTGATGATGTTGTTGGTGATGCTGGTGGAGTGGGCAGTGGGATTGGTGGTGATGTTGTTGTAGATGATTTAGAAGTGGGTTGGATCGGTGTCTATGCTTGAATTAGTCACATAAGTTATGTCCTTGAGCCAAGCTATTCCGGGCAGAGAAAGTTAAATCCCTTATTGGTGTTCTCGTTGTTCTTGTTATTAAACATTTTAATTTTTTTTTTTTTTTTTTTCTTTTTAAACGTTGAAAACACAACACACACGAGTTGATGATTGTGAATTTCGAAAAATACTAAGGTTTTAGAAATCACAATCTAAAATATTAGGTATGAAGTCCGCAGGTGCACAAAGCAACTCAGGCTCAAATTATTGTGAATTTAACATAACATAACACTCAAACAGAGTGCACGCCGTAAGAGTGGCTATCAGAGTATTGAAGAACGAGAAGCCTTATGATGTTCAATGGACGAAAGAAAATTGAAGTAATAACTCCTCGAGTTATTAGTGTTCCTAAAGTTGGTGGCTTCTTGCCCCTTATACCCATTATAACAACACTCGGAGCATTAGGTGGGCTTGCTTTTGGTGGTGCAGCTATTGCAAAGACTATAAATAGTGCTAAAAATACAAAGCAAAAATTGGAAGAGAATAAACAGTGAATAAATAAGAAATTCTTGCATAAGGGTGGCATTTTTTTGACACTCAGTTCAACTAAGCCAAATTATGTATATTGGGTTGATCCAAATGAGATCGTTGATAGACTTAAACTTTTAGTTGGCTCATATGCAGCTGGTAACACCAATCGTAATAATGAAATAGTTTCAAGAACTTCGTGAAGCAAAAATTATTTATTGAATAAATAAATAATACTGTGTTTAGTATTATCAAAATGTCTCTTGACAAGTTTGGTCACTTCTTCTCAACTAGCAATGAAAAAAAAAGATCAAGTGTAAAAAACAAATTGCTGGTGTTTTACTTGATGTTGATCAGAACATTATTTCAAACAAACGTCTTAAGTATTGGGTGAATCCTTGGAAGATAATGATGCAGTTACTAAAGTCTTTTTAGAAAGAAAAAGAAAGAAAGCAGACAGCACTTTCCAAAACGAAGCCGACATTGTTCTCGTTTATAAAAAAAAATAAATAAAAAAAAAATATGAAAATAATTAAAAAGAGAATCTAAGTAGGAGGAATTTAACAGACGAATTACGTGCACCAGCACGTAAAAATTTTAAACGCGAGTTTAAAAGTTATTATGAAAAGAGACGATGACAATGGGGACAAGCATTGAAATCAAATTCTGCGAAAGAAGTTGAACGCGCATTATCGAATATACTTAAGGAGAATCGAATTCCAAAGAATTCACAGTCAGATGAAAAAGAATTTTTAAATATAGACCTTAAGATATGGCGAAAACATTTCATCTATCATTACTCAAATTATAATGGTCTTACGGCGTCAATTGTTGAGCGTTTTAATACAACGCTTTAGTTATAATGGAACATGTTGGATTACAATTTATAAACAATTGATAAATGAGTACAATCGAAAACATCATAGAACAATTTAAATGAGACCTGTTGATGTAAATTCGTCAAGTGAGAACAAGTTGTTGAATACTGCCTACAATCATAAAAAATAAGGCGTCGAAATGATAGAGTTCTAGTTAAATGGCTTGTGTTCTCAAAGAATCAGAACTCTTGGATAAATATTAATGAAATTCTATAAAATAAAAAATATAAAAAGACTTAAAATTATAGAGCTAATAGATTAAAATTTCATGAACAGTATTTATTTGTGATGAATCTGGCAGTAATTTCCTTTAAATCTTCGGACATGTGCATTAAGGTTTTCGGTACTCAGTGTAGGGAAGTTCGGATATAAAAGAGCGTCTTGAATAGAAGTATCTCATTCAAAAAGATGTCAAGGAACATTCAGGACCTGTTCAATTTTATGAACGATGATAAGAATTCCATTGATTTCATTTGGGGCAGCTGAAGCCCTGGCCTGTTCCAACTGAAGAAACAGCTAACGAAGTGAATCCGGAATTGACCTGAGAGCTGAGTCCACCTGAATGGATTGAGCTCTTAGAAATTTCTACTCAGGGTGAAACGAAAAATTGAGGAGGAGGCGGAAGACGCTTCTATATACAAGAAGCAAAAGCTTAAAAACCTGGAAACCACCATCGACATAACCGAGGAGGGACAAACAATGGAGCCCACCTTCGCTTGAGCTTCTTGCCGATGATGGTGTGCTAGAAAATACCCGAGATTTTTTTAACTTTATTAAAAATATTTACATATTAATAATAAATATAAAATATCTGAATACTAATTTTAAACAATTGTATTTTATTTATTAATTTCATTTAAATAAATAAAAACATTACAAAATACAATTTTCGTTGTGTTATTGTTTTTTTTTTTCGAATCATATTCCACACATACACACATATACACTTTATTTTCAGCGTCATGAATTCAAATATATGATGAAATTAAAAGTGGAGAAAACTTTAGTAGTATTGGTGAATATTATGATTCATAATATTATGAGAGAGTTGTAATAATCCTGATTCAATTAGTAATGAAGACTGATGAGATCTTTAATCTTAGTTTAAATGATTTAGAACGTCAGAAAAAGCTCGATAGAGCATTTGGACCTACTAAAAAAAGTGGACAAATTATTTTGGGGAGTTTTAAAGTAGCTATTTACAGCAAAAAAAATGAGTTGGAATCTGGTGAAAAGTGGAATCTTGCTCCTGGATTATTTTCTTTGATTTACTTGAAAGATCCTAAAGGTTATGATGAAACATATTTGGATGTATATCAGAAAATCTTATCAGAAACCAATGCCCATGGAAAAAATTATCTACCTGATCTAAGCTGGCTGGCTTAAGGGTAATCGTTCAAAAAGTACAGTGAAATAAAAAAGAAACTTTTCTCAAAAAATGATGATCCATGTGCAATGGCTACATCTCTAAATAAGAAATCTATGCATAAGGGTGGAAGTTTTATGACTCTCAGTTCAACTAAGCCAAATTGTGTATATTGGGACGATCCAAATGAGATCATTTAAAGACTTAAACTTCTAGTTGGCTCACATTCAGTAGGTAACACTAATCATAGTATTGAAATCGTTTCGATAGTTGAAGAACTTCGTGAAGTACGAATTATTTATTGAATACATAATAGTGTTATTAACAAATAATTTAGTAATATCAAAATGACTCTTGACAAGTTTGGTCACTTCTTTTTAACTAACAATGAAAAAGAAAGATGAAGTGTAAAAAACAAATTGTGGGAGTTCTAAAAGAAAGAAAATTATGCAGTTACTAAAGGCTTTTTAGAAATAAAAGTATAAGAGACAATGGAGAGCTTTGAAAAACTTTTAAAAGTAAAAGATCAGTCGGATCAGAAAACAATAAGTGAAATATCAATTACGATTCTCCATGATATTAATATAATAGGATTGAGGTGGAAGAACTCTTGAAAAAATCAGAAAGTTCTTCACAAGCGAATTTTAATTCGCAAATAGAGTCACTAAGAAGTTTGTTTAACGGTGGAAATCAAAATATAAATTTAAAAATTAGCTCTTTAAGAGTCGATAATAAAATACAAATATAATGTGTATTGTGTATGCTAAGAGTTATAAGAGTTATTATCGTACACATTATGGAGACGATTTATTTGAATCGCATTCATGTCTTCAGAAAATTGGGCCGAACTAGGGAAATTGGTCTTAGCAATGAGGGCATGATCACCCAATCTAATATGATTTGTGGTTTCCCACTATGTGACCAGTTTAATTTCTTTACGTTTTCAACGTTTTCCATTGTTTCCATTTGAAAAACTGATTTTCAAAATTATTTTGTGCCAACGTTCTGTAATATGCATACAAGTCTATATAGTTTTTTTGTCAGGAAGACTGTTTAAACACAAAAAATTTGTGTATTTTTGCCAATATTATACCATTTCTTTATTTTCGACCTAGGGGCAGCAACAAGTTTTTAACTTTAGCATCGGGAGTAGGCTTTTGGTTGTAATCGTGAACAGAGTCTGGATACAAAAGATCTATCTCGAGAATGTACCCAGGCTCTGAATTCTCTTTTACAGATGAAATATTAAATGTATTTTATTCTGCATCATTCATCCGCCTAAATCCAGAATATGGCTGAAATATTTCATAGACACATAAATTATTGGCATCTAAATACATCAGGAATTTTGAAAGCTTAGTTCCATCATAAGTGTCCATATACATATGATTGGCTTTTGAATAGCGCTTACAGCACTGAACTAATCCACCATGAATACCATTTTGCATGAACCTTTACATATTAATATCGGTTATTAATTTCTATTTAAGTGGTCTTTAACATTGCATCCCATGAGAGACCGGGTGTTGTGTAATAGTGGGCGGGGTCTAATGGTTAAATTTTTTTGCAAATTGCATGAAAATTTTGGAACACATCCGAAAGTAAAAGAACATCAGTCTTAAGATACAATTCCATGTAATCTTTAAGACTTATACATCGAAAAACTGACCAGCCTTTGTGCACGAGAATAGTCTTCAAGCAAACATTTTGTATTGGTTAAACTGTTAAAGAATTTTTTCTAATTTTTTTAACAATAAGCGATTAGTTTTCCAATCGAATATCAAGGAGATTATTGGGCTCAAGAAGGTGGATTCGACCTCAGCAGAGAAACTTCAAGTGTTTTTATGCAAGGTCAACTCCCATATGCGCGCGCTTGATTCATTGGGAAGCTCTCAGGAAGTATCGGGCTGCATGGTCATACATATGCTGCTCAAAAAACTGGACATCACCACTCAGAGTTCTTGGGAGGAGTCTGCACCGATTGACCAAATACCCTCTGCGTAAGAATTCTAAGCATTCTTGGAGAAGCGATGCCAGAAGTTAGAGAACCAGGAGGATGCAATGGGATGTCATTCCTTCAATTCTCAGGTGGGAAAAAACAATCAACATGTTAATAAGAGTAGACGAGTCTTGGTGCATCCCAATCTAACAATTATCCATGCCCATTTTTCAACTGTGTCGCCCATTCTATTTATGCATGCACCAGATTTGGAAATTTGTCTCCCTCAATGCGATTCAAGGAAGTTAAGAATCTGGCTCTTTGCTTTCGGACACCATTCTCGGACATGTAGCAGTGGACATTGTCATGTCTGTGGCAATCGGCAACATACGCTGCAGCCCTTTGATGACAGCCTCCCCCAACAGCCCGCCACTGCATCATCTGACTCTGCTCTCGTTGCGCCTTCGTCTTTCATTTTACCATCGGCTTCTGCTTCTCTTGCTGCACACGATGGATCATCGTGCTACAGACTGTCATTCTAGTGAAAAGGCATTCGGGCCTATTTCTTCCATTACTGGATTCGGGCTCTCAACTCCATCTGGTCACATCTCGCTTCGCGCAACAGTTACAGTTAAAAAAAACTCGATCTACAACTATAGTATCCAGTCTTGGTGACACTAATGTTCGTACTGAAGGGCATACGGTGAAAATTTGCTTTGGTCTCTCCAAGGATAATTTGGAGTGCGAGCAGCATTTCGTGAAGACCTTTACTCGTCAATCTTCAGGCAAATACCCCGTTAACCAACCATTTAAACGATCTGCCTTCGAGTTGGATGATTCCTACATCCAAGCACATCGGCAATTTATTAATCTTGAGCAGCAGTACTCTGCCTGACATGACGCTTGTCGACTCTCTGTATGTTGATCATTGCAAATATTTTCATCCACATCATTGTGTCTTGAAGGAGGATAGCACGGCTACCAAACTTCCGATTATGTTTGATGGATCGGCTGCGGTTTCGTTTGGACAGTCCCTCAATGACGTACTCATGGCCGGACCTGTCATTCAGGCACCTTGCTTAAATTTCAGACTTATGCTGTTGCTCTCATTGGGGATATATGCAAAATGTATCGTTGCTTCCGAGTGACGCGCCTGCTAACTATTATTAATGATTTTGTGGAGAGACTCAGTCAAAGAAAAGGTGCGTGTTTACAAGCTGGGTACCGTGACTTATGCCACCAAACCAGCCTCATTTTTGGCCATGCGCTCCATGCGACAATTGGCTGTTAAGAAGGCCGCTGCGTTTCCGCTTGGGTCACTTACAGTTCGAATCGAATTTTATGTTGATGACCTAATCTCCGGCGCAAATGGTGCTCTTCACAAATGGTGCTCTAGTCATTCTGAAGTGCTCGAATGTGTTGATGAGGCTGACAAGGAGCAGTTTGTTAAATTTGATGATGGAAGTGACATAGCTAAAACTTTTGCTGTTGCTTGGAATCCATCTTCGGATAATCTCTTGTTCTTATTGTCACCTGTTACATAAAAGATGACTAGTGGATTTTGAGACCTGGATACAATACAAATGCAGGCTCCATAGGCTTCAATACTCGCATCGCAAAATCCATGAATTTCCAATGCTGACTGAGAGTCTAGCACTAATCTTGGTAAACTTACATTCTCAAAACTGCTGCTGTTGTCCATCCAGGGGGAACTTAATAAGTAATAAGTGCTAGGATTTTTTTCCAGTCAACCTTTGCCTTCCAGAGTTGCTGCAGGGATATTTTGCACCTAGCAATTACAAATCCAATAAGACTAAGAGGTTCATAGATATGCGCAATTATGGACAAGATGGATCCCTTGGAGAGTTTTGAATTTGGGTAC
>JAWNMR010000465.1:0-21457 GCA_035043845.1 Drosophila picticornis
GTAGACGAGCCTTGGTGGCATTCGAACCAAACAATTCTCCATGCTGCAGGGAGGCCATTGCATCAGGCAATAAGGAGGATTTGGAGTGCGAGCAGCATTTCGTGAAGACATTTACTCGTCTATCTTCAGGCGAGTATTCTGTTAACTTGCCATTTAAACGCTCTTGCATCGACTTGGGTGATTCCTATGCACAAGCATATCGTCGATTTATTAATCTTGAGCACAAGCTCGAACGTCGCTCAGGCCTTAAGCAGCAATACTCCGCATTTATACAAGAGTATTTGTATCTAAAGCACATGTCGCTTGTCGATCCTCTATCGATCAGTGCAAATATTTCCTTCCACATCACTGTGTCTTGAAGGAGGACAGCACGACTACCAAACTTCGGGTTGTGTTTGACGGATCGGCTGCGGCTTCTTCTGGACCAGTCCCTCAATGACTAACTCATGGCCGGACCGGTCATTCAGGCAAAACTGTTCAACACCTTACTTAAATTTCGGTTTATGCTGTTGCTCTCACTGGGGACATATGCAAAATGTATCGTTGCGTCCGAGTGAGTGCTCCTGACAACTATTATTTATGCGTTTTGTGGAGAGACTCGCCCAAAGAAAGTGTACGTATCTACAAACTGGACACTGTGACTTATGGCACCAAACCTGCTTCGTTTTTGGACATATGCTCCATGCAACAATTGGCTCTCGAGGAAGCCGAGACGTTTCCTCTTGGGTCACTTACAGTTTGAGAGGACTTCTATGTTGATGATTTAATCTCCGGTGCTAGCTCCGTCTCTGAGGCTATGGACAAAATGAGGCAGACGTAAGCAATTCTATCTCGTGGCAATTTCCGGCTTCGCAAATGGTGCTCTAGTCATGCTGAAGTGCTCAAACGTGTAGATGAGGCTAACAAGGAGCAGTTCCTTAAATTTGATGATGGGCAATTTGCCAAAAGATCGAATTGAAGCATCTCGTCCTTTTGAAGTGGCTGGAGTCGATTATTGCGGCCCGTTTTTCTACAAATCTGTTGTTCGTACTAGACCACCAGTCAAATGCTACATTTCGGTGTTCATTTGCTTCGCCACCAAGGCTGTGCACATGGAGCTAGTACAGGACTTAACAACAGCATCATTTCTTGGCGCTCTGAGGAGATTCATCTCTACGTGTGGCAAGCCTCGTCAGACTTGGTCTGACAACGCCACAAACTTCGTGGGAGCCAAAAATAATTTGAAGGAGTTGAAAAATCTCATGCCACAGCTGTTCATCAATTCTGCCTGGCTGACAACATTGATCCCCCTCGCTCTCTACACTTTGGCGGATTGTGGGAAGCAGCAGTGAAAACCGCCAAGCATCATTTCTATCGCTGTGTTGGCCAGTCGCTGCTCAGATTTGAGGAGTTGCGAACGATCGTTTGCCAAATCGCGGCCATTGTTAATTCTCGCTCTTTAGTCTCAATTTCAGAGAATCCTGGCGACTTAGATGTTTTGAATTCAGGTCATTTTCCAACATTTTTAGAGCCAGATCTAACCAAGTTGAACTACAATCGCTTGGATGGCTGGCAGCGAGTGACTCACCTACAGCAAAACTTTTGGTCACGGTGGCGGGAGGAGTATCTCACACTCCTCTAACATGAGCTGGCCACTCTCCAGAGTGCTGGCTTTAATACCAGGCAGGGAATGCATTGCTCGAGTTGCTGACCTGAAGACGCCTAAAGGAATTGTCAGAAAAGCTGTCAACAAGATGTGCCTGCTGCCTGTTAAGGATTTGTTGAAAGGGAGTCTTTCAACGGTGGGAGTATATTGGCAGCAGCAGCGAAGAAATTGAATTGATTTTGAGTTGTCAACATGTTTGAATTTGGAGCCCTGCGTGGTTAATATCAATAGCTTATTGTTAGTCTTAATTACATATCCTCACTATGTTAAGTGCAGTTTGAGCTGCAGCAGCCAGCGTTAGCAGCGCTCTCATTTTACAGCGCTCTCTTTGGGCAGCGCTCTTTTTGGGCAGCACTCCCTCTCTCTCTCTCTCGATAAAGGGCGTTCGCTGATCGGGCGGCTGCAGCAGCCAATGAGTCGTTTCGCAAAGCTCTAGCTGATCGATCGGTTTAATTATTCTCGTTGTTGATAGGTAAAGCAAGTGGCATCAAACCTTAAATAAACAGTGTAAATACATTCAATAAAGTTTATAACGTGGAATTAACTTCGTGTTATTAATTGGAAAAAAAAAGCTATCAAAAAGCTGATAGCGCAAACATACGAGGTGTGTTCAAAAAGTATCGCGAATTTTGAATTTTCGCGGGTTACGTATATTCGAATTTCGACTTTTTTGTAGCGTTATGTTGGTACTCATGTCTCTCACTTATGCCGACAAGCTCGGCCATTTTGAATGTTCACTTAATTGTTGACAGCTGCTTTGCTTGCACGTGTTTTGGATCGTCTTCGATTTTTATCTATTCAAAAAAATGGATCAAAGAACCTGTATCAAATTTTGCGTGAAAAACGAAATTAAGTGCGCGGATGCATTCCGAATGTTGATTGTGGCATACGGAGAAGCTACCTTGGACCGAAGCAACGTTTATCGGTGGTACCAAGTGTTCTCAGAAGTCCGAGAAGATGTGAACGACGAAGAGCGTGCCCGACGCCCGAGCACTTCAACAACAGACGAACAAATTAATGAAGTGGAGAAAATGGTATTGGCCAATCGTCGAATCACCGTTAGAGAAGTTGCTGAGGAGCTAAACATATCGATTGGCTCATGCCATTCGATTTTTATCAATGATTTGGGCATGAGACGGGTCGCCGCGAAATTCGTACCAAAATTGCTCAATTGCGACCAAAAACAGCATCGCATGAACATTGCTAATGAGATGTTGGACTCTGTCCGCGACGACCCAAATTTGCTCCAGAGGGTCATAACTGGTGACGAATCGTGGGTTTATGGTTACGACGTGGAAACCAAAGCTCAATCATCTCAATGAAAGCTGCCGCACGAACCAAGACCGAAAAAAGCGCGCCAAGTTCGGTCGAATGTGAAAGTTTTGCTGACAGTTTTCTTCGATTGCTACGCTTGACGAGATAAAGAAAAAAAAAAAGATTTTTTGAAGTGCTTCGAAGATTGAAAAAACCGTTGGCACAAGTGTATAATATCTCATGGGGATTACTTTGAAGGGGACAAAATAGATATTCATGAATAAATAAATAATATCTGAAAAACACAAAATTCGCGATACTTTTTGAACACACCTCGTGCATGCTGTATTTTCGATGCTGCTGCTACCAAGAAACATCTTATATGTGATCCAAATCAATAAATTTTTCTAAAAAAGTATTACACACCTGACACTCACCCGAACAAATGCAATAAATTAACTGCAATAATTAAGCGATGAAAAATCAAAAGCAATAAGCCACTTCCTGTCATAGAACTCCCATTCCCCTGCTGCTAATATCTTAGCATGGATCCTCGACAGACGAAACACTCTAACCTCTTAGAGCTTAATTTTAAATTCATTATGAACATCATATATTACTGTTCATCAAATATCACAAGGGACTAAATGATTCTTAGTTCTACGGTATATTAATTATCAAAATATAAGTACACTATTAACAAGAGAGTAAGTTGTAGTAGGGAGTAACCGACTGCGAAATACTTTGATAACATAAGTTATTCCAGCGGATAATAATTTACAAAGAAGAGGGTGGGTGTGGCCAAGATGTACTGCTCGTAACTGTAGCTGTTAACTCACGTGAGATATTTGTTGGAATTTTTGGAAATTTTGTGGGCGGGATTGTGCGTGGCCAAAAAATTATTGGAGAAGGTTGCTAATAACCTTTTATGCTTTTTGTGGTCGGGGGTGGCCGTGGTCCAAAATTATTTTTCCGTTTTTTTAAGAGTGTATTACTAGCAATATACCTTTCAGATTTGGTTCTTCAAATATCTGGTCTTATCGATTTTCACTAACAGGTGTATCGGTCTCTTAGATGAGCTAACAGTAACATACTTTTAAAATTTGGTAAATATAGCTTACAGTTGTGGAAGAAATGTACATTTCAGAATTCCAAGTTTGGTCACTCTTTATAAAATTGTGGGAAATACGCTGATTTATCGATTTACAATTTAAGAAATATCGGCAGTGGCGGTTATGGGCGCAGGTGTGGGCGTGGCTATAAAATTTTATTGTCTGTTTTTATAGGGGGAGAAAAGAGGTCCACCTGCACAGAGGGTTCAAATAAAAGATTTTTGACAACCAAAGCATCTAAGAATCACTCTTTCGATGATCACAGATACATTGAGCTATCGTTAAGCCATCGAAACGAAAAAATCAAAATGGGAAATCTCGAAAAGGAAATTAGATCGAACCCTCTTGGAACACCCTCCGGAAAGTCCAAACACTTTCGCGTATTTTTGCAACCTTACAGATACTTTTACGGCGGCATGCAATAACGCCCCCACACTTGCTTTTCTAAAGAACACAGTTATGGTCGGTCTCCAGTGAAGAGTTACCGGCGACTTACTTCTTGA
Organism: Drosophila picticornis; assembly: GCA_035043845.1. NCBI lineage: Eukaryota > Metazoa > Arthropoda > Insecta > Diptera > Drosophilidae > Drosophila > Drosophila picticornis. The sequence continues at coordinate 4,515 of JAWNMR010000465.1, forward strand.
GACTCACTTCCCAGAGTGCTCTGAGTAGAGACTTGTGAAGATATTACATTTATAAAATTTCTTCTACAAAATGAAAACATAAGATGGTATATAAACAGCTTCGAGCCGTGTAAATCTCCGAGTTTCAATAAAATAAGCACGACTCAATTACAAAAGGCGGACAATAGCCATAAACTGACTGCACAAAACTTTCGAGAAAATTCTCAAGACTGGTGAGATTTAACCGAGTGGGTTTGATCAATCAATTACTATTGTAGGGTTTAGAAGTGACAAAAATGATGCACTTGGTTTGGCGGTTAGACAATGATTTCTTATTAGTTTGGAAATTAATGTATTCTTACAGTTTGGAAATCGGCAGCAGGATCGATATCCCTGTTATTAACATTCATAATCGAAATGTTATATTGATCCTTTACATATTTTCAACACTCTCCTTCAATTCACATTATTTTCAGTTAATTTGAGACCAAGCCATCTATTACAATTTTTGATGCTTTGACCTTCTCAAATTATTAGTTAAGATATCTGCCATCATTTGAGTCGTTGGACAATATTCATGCTGAATCACAAGCTTAATAAAAACTTCTCCTACAAAGTGACAACGAAAATCTATATACTATCTTCTTTTAACTTAACAGAGCTCAAATTATCGCCATGAATTTCAATTCAGTCAGAGTTGCTAATTAGGTCACCGATTAGAGTTGCTAATTAAGTCAAAAAGGTCACAAAGGGTCATCATTATCGATCAGCTGTTTACAGGTTGATCGTTGTTAAAGTCACGTCTAATTTTTTGTTAATATTAAATTACCTATACGTACATCAGTAAAACACAGATTTAATCGAAGTCTGCTAGACGAAGATAAATGCTAAAGAAAGGTGTTTAAATGAATTACCATATGTCTTTGTCATGAAATGAGCGTAAATCTCTGCCATACTGGTCTTCTAAAATATTTAGCAAGTTTCCTAACCTTTTCTTTACTCGACCTTTGGTTTATGGGTGTGTGTATGTGTGTGTGTTGGTGTGTGTGTGTGTGTGTGTGTGTGTGTATGCTTTCCGTGCGTTTATCACCCTTTGATGTTTTCAACACCAAAGTGTGACGTTGGCGGAATGATTCGCTTATCGAGCTTATAAATTTTGTTTTCTTCTAAGAAGGGGCAATCATTTATTGCGTTTCGCATATAGCGCCATCTATGAGTAATAGTGTTGAGCTTTCAAAAAAAAAAAAAAAAAACAAAAGGAGAAAATGATTAAAGAAACTCAAAATTGTTGAAATATAAGGGAAAAGCGAATTTTTGGCAACACGTCTGTCTATAAGCTCTTTGACCGCGGACACGTTCTTTTCATCTACTAGCCTTTGAGCGAACAAGTTGTGGGCGTTGCAAACGTGAAAATAATAAATAAATTGATTAAAATATTGGAACTTGCTGTACAGTGTAATAAAATAGTTAAAACTGTAAGTAACTGTTCCTAATTATTTTTGATGCGCAAAAGCCGATTCTTTTTAGAAATTTCGCTGCGGCAAGCTGCTGCACAAAACGCTTCGTATATCAGTGCCTATTCTGTAATTTCTTAAGGATAAACGAATTAACAACCATTCAAAAAAAAACACCAGTTTAAATAAATGTATTTTATTTTTAGAATGGTCGCTTAATATGACCACCAACTTATAAACTTTTTGGAGCTAACTTTGCATTAAATTTAGCGGGTGCATAACTTAATACGAAGTTTCGTTTAACAACTATTTGACCAACTTCAAATGTACGTGGCCTCGCACTTAAATTATATGTTCTCTGATTTGTATCATAAACCTTATTCATAGGTTTTTGGATATCCGAACGTAGTTTAGCAAATTCGTCAGCTCTACTCAACTTGATTAAGACGTCACTTAGTAGATTAAAATTTTTAAGCAACGAGTAATCTTGCCCATGAGTGAGCATATATTGTCCAAACACAACGAAATAGGGTAACTGTCCAATAGACTGGTGAAAGTGTTTTTTTAAGGAGAAGTTTATACTGCTTAGATACAAATCCCAATCTCTCTGATCGTATCGTACAAAAGACGATCTTAACGCAGCGTTGATCGACCGAATAACCCGTTATGCAGCATTTGATTGAGGTGAGTAAGCAGCGGTATAGATATGCTTTACACCATGCTTTGAGAGAAGTGCAGTGAATTCATGGCTTTTAAATTGAGTTCACCAAAGCAATAAAAAAAATTTTCTCATTTAAGTACGAAACTATAATCTTGGAGTTAAATTTCCTTACAGGTTAAAGGAATGTAAATTTGGAAAAGTGGTCAAATACAATAAAAAATTGCCGCAATGCCATGGAAACAACAAGCTTCCAAAATTCGGTATTACAATCTGTCTCATTGTGAACAAAGTCGATACAGTGGTAAATATGTTAATCCACAACTTCGAAATCAGGTAAATTGGCTTTAACATTATGCTCAATTAGTTCAACGTATTCAGTAAACTTGAATGCGTCTGAGCTTAAGTCACAATATTTTCACTGCCTTTGCGATGTTCTATGCTAAAGCTTTAATCCTGCAGCTTGATAGCCAATCTTGCGAGTCTGACAACGTAAACTTGTATGATCTCTTTATGGCTAAAACTACTGCTTAACATTTTAATTTCGTCACAGAATAATTGCGTTGTGCTTCATTAAGCTTCTTTGACATATATGCAATGAGTCGTTCTACTCCAGATTCATCACATTGTGGTAGTACTGTGCCTACTCCATTTACAGAGGCGTCGCATTGTAACACAAAGAGTTTTGCAGATTCTGTATCCGAAGTATCTATCGATTCTTCCACATACATGAAATCATTGAGAAAACGCCTGGCGTCGGTTGTCCGAGGCACAGGTTTTGAAGACATAATTAAAATTGAATTGATCGTGCTTGTGACAATCAGTTCGAAGGATTGCTATATTGGGTGTATCTACATGAAGTAAGATTTATTTGAATATTAGCTACTAACTCCCGATCTATCATTGATTCTCGCAGTGTAAAGATAAAAAATTGACTTCTGACTGTCCATTCTTTGGGTATGCTGAAATGTGTTTGGTATGCTTTTCTTATGTACCAGTAACAAAGTGTCGCCGCCATCAGTACTTGACACAAATTGGGCTGAATGATGTGAATACGCAATGAGTTATTTTCGTACTAGTTTATTTTATAAAGAATGCATGGTTTATATAAAAAATTCCTAGACGATACCATGTCATAATATCTTCTAATTTACGACGCTGCGTATAATAACATCTGCTTACTTCACGTCGTCCGACAGATAATGCGACAACCCATGGTTACATGCCTACTATCTGCAGCATAAGATTTTCTGCTTTTGAACTAATCGTACATACTCCCAGCCGTTGATTACAGATGCAACCATCATTTAATCTAATGATGAAATGTTGATTTCCAGCGGGAGGTTCGCATCTGGGTGTCGTTGATGATTCGGCTTGCTGAGGTGATCCATAAGAAAACGTTTGTTTGGTAAAAGTTCCCTTTGTAGTTCTTGAAGCTCGTTGTAGCCTAAGATATTCATGTCTTTTGACGTTATAGTATCCGATTACTTAGTTGTCGAGTTATTGTCCTCCCTGTCTCCAAAATGAGCGTATGATGTCAACAATGATGTTTCCATAATGCTTCGACTGGTTACTGTTTTTAGTGAATTGCTGAAGGTACATCCTGCTGTTAATAGTCTAGGATCATTTAACTGGATATCTGAAGTTCCATCGGTGCAGACTGTAGATCACTTTAACGGAATCTTTGTTGCAAATATCCAACGGTTCATGCTATACATTATTTGCCACATAAATATTTTATTGATATTTTCAATCTAGCAAACAAAATCATTTTAAGATTTTAGTTGACAGTTTGTCATGTCTTCCATTGTTAAATCCACAATTTTATCTCGATAATTATTTATGGCAATAAATCAATCAATCAATCAATATCGCCTTGCATGCGTTGAAGATTGGAAGCTATAGTCGTGAGCAGCAGCAATTCCTCTAACTGAACTCTTGAAATGATATCTTCCTTTGGAACTCCTTGTAATAGTTCATTATTATTACTACACCATTTCCTTAACTTCAACCTTGAGCTGCCCAGGAGTTTATTTAGCTGTTTAAGCATATGTAACTGTTTTCAATCTGTAGTACCGTAGATCCTCTGATGGGTCGCTGCACCGGGTTTTAACACACAATGATGTGATTTGAAATAGCGTGCTTTTGCTTATTCTCTTGTGTCCAAATCCTTTATATGTCCCAGGGCTTCGTATTCTTTCATGAATTGAATGTAGCTGGCCTTAGTCACAGGATCTCGCATGAGTCGTTTTTCCAAGCAAAAGAATCTTCGTGTTGCTAGATCACGACTCTCCCCTAGGGCTGAAGTATTTTCCAAAAATGGGAGTCGGACGCTATAATCCATCCTAGTTTGGTGTTCTGTAACCTAGGCATTCCTCTTTCAATTTTCAAACGATTGTTTTGAATGATTTCAAAATAATATTCTGCTCCTAGAAGTATGTCAATTCTTTCAGGTTAGTCCAAATTGGGATCCGCCAAAGTAATGTTTGCCGTGAGTTTCCAACGAGATTTTTCGATCTTCTGTGCTGGTTGGTCTGCTACTAAGCGAGGCTTCCGATAGCTTCTAATCTTGAGTTGAATTTGTTATGATGTGATTTAAGCATAACATTAACTCGTGCTTTTGATGTTTGCGCTCGTCCACCAATTCCATTAATTTGTAGTTCATATGGGTAGCGATTTAGATTCAAAATGGTTAATGCCCTTTCCGAGATGACATTAATTTGGGAGCCTAAGTCGAGCAGGGCTATAAATTCTCCCACTTGTCCATTGTTTCATTTAATAAAAACTCGTGCTGTGGCTAGAAGTACATTATTTGTTTGTACAATACTTGCCGACGCTGTTGTTTTAGATTCAGGTGTGACTTCCAAATGTAGAAGGGTGTTGTGCCTTTTATTACACTTAAAACAATCCCTTCTCTGACATGATTTTGCAGTATGATTGCGCTTAACACATTTCTTCTTTTAATCATTTCTTGCAGATTTCTTTCTTCCTTTGAAAAAGTCTCCCGAAGGTTGTTTAATTTTCTCAGACGCTCTTGATAATATCCTTGCTTCGCTTTCCGATCTACATGATAATTATTGTTGTTTCGAACTAGTAACTAGTTGCCTGTCCAGCAACGCGCTGAGCTTCACAACCGGAATATTTATCAAGGTACACTGCTAAAAACAATTGGAATTAGTTGTTTTTGTTTTTTTTTCGTGGTAGCAAAATTGGCCGAAGATTTTTTATGTAGTCCTTGTTGTGATCAGGTAATGTTAACTATTTTTGCTGATCTATGTTCCCTAGTTGCCAAGTTAACAAGGAATTTTTTTTGCGAAAGTGGTTGCCAAGTTAACCAAATTCAAATGTAGGTCTCAAAGTTGACCAAGTCTATGCCCATGATTCGCCAAATGAATCGAAATAGACTGCTGATTTACCACCTGGTAAATGATGAATGACGGGTCGCCAGTTGACAAATTATGGATAGTTCGCGAAATGAAACTAAATTCCAAACGATGGGGGTCACCAAGTGTAAATACAAAATCCACCTCTTACTGTCAATTCTTTGCGGATGCTGAAATGTGTTTGGTATGCTATTAGTTAATGTGTCAGTACTTGAAAAAAAATTGGCTGAATGATGTGAATATGCAAAGAGTTATTTTCGTACTAGTTTATTTCATAAAAATGCATGGTTTATATACAAAAATCATTAGATGATAATCTTTGCTAAGGACTAGTTATTCTCTTTACAGTTGACCCAACCAATCAATCCTTAGTTATCTGCTCACAGATACCATATCTTAATATTTTCTAGCTTACGGCGCTTCGTGTGATAACATCTTTTTACTTTCGGCCGTCCGATAGATAATGCGACAACACATGTCTACATGTAACTCATGGGTCGGGTGCATATTTTAGTTATTGAGTCTGCGCGTTATCTCTAGCGTAAGTTTTTCTGCTTTTGAAGAAATCGTACGCAGTGCATATGCAATACGCAGGATCCAAAAATTGGTCGAAACTTCTTCCATTTTGCTGTTTACGAGATCTTAAAGAATCTGTTATTTCCTCATCCCTATTTCGCTCATGCGAGGCATCGCATCGTTGAAACCAATTAGACCGACTATTTGATTTTTAGAACCGCCAGTAGAACTGTAAGGCAGGTCCACAGAAGAAAATATTTGCAAATTGATAAAGCAATTTCCAATATCCGTACGAGCATTGGTCGGTCAAGCGATAAAATCTTCAACGGATTATTTTCATCGACTCCTGATTCAATTTGAGCTTCCTACTTGTTATTAGAGATATTAAGGTTTCTTATAGTTAAACTGATTTCGTCAGTCATCGCTACAATCAAACTGACTCGAAATGTATCCAACGAGTTTGAAATAAGTTGCTGAATTCGCTGTTCCGAAAGGATGGTTGGCAAGTAAAGCATTGCATGAATTACGCCTACTCCTGACATTAAAATTAGTATTAGTAGTGCCAGTGCTCCAGAGTTATTTCGTTGGTTATTGGATCTGGTATTAGGTCAATTCCTAGGTGTAGCACCAGTTCGATAGCTACCACGAACTGTTCGAGAAACTTGAAAAGGCTTTTCCAATGACTGACTTTCGACATCATTTAACTGCGAAAGTGTACATTGCTGTCTACACGACGGACATGTTTCACTATTACCTAACCAGATTAACAAACAAACTCCATGGAATTGTTTTTTTTTAAGGGGTCCCCGAAATTTCAGTATTAATAAAAAATGGGCCTCTACAAATGTTACACAACACTATATCAGGTGTATGTGGTGTATGTTAATTAGCGAATATTCGAAATTTACGTTGATCAAAAAATCTAATAATACCTTTAGATTTAAATTTATAATACTAGATGTAGACAACGGAAATAATATTTAGTTAACTATCAAACCGCAAAACTGACAGATTACCCGCAATTGCTAATAATTAATCAGATACACTGAACTATTTCAAATATTGGATGGTGGTTGATTAGACGAAAAGGAGAATTCAGAGAGGTTAACGGTTTTGTTGGGATTTTGACGGAGCTATATGAACATCGGACAATCAAATTGTTGTGGCTGTGGGAGTTGGAGAAGTAACCGTAATACGTTATTCGTAGCCCCATGTTTGGTGCTATTAATTATGAAACGAACACGTTGAAGTGTGGAGCAAACTGGAGGGGCTTTCTGCCTCTGTCGACTGTGCACAGGGAAAATGGGGTGGGTGATTTTGCTACCTAGTAACCTGCCGTGTCAGAAAAAGTAGTAACTCTTTTCACTACTAAAGGAACGGAATAAAACAACGATACAGAATAGCTAACAGAATCCACTAGTGATATATTTAAATCGAAGAACACAGATGTTGATGTTCTAACCCGGCTAACCTATAAAAACTAATATTCGGTGTCTTTACCCTATTAATCTTAAAACCACATTTATCTCAGGAGCCCATTAAACTATTTTTTAACCCACAATAAATTCATTCTATACTTCATAATGATGGCTTTAGTTCCATTATTTTTAATATTAATTTTAGGAGTTTTACTTAATTACTAATAACTCATTCAATTTATTTTTCTTCAATTTGGATCAATTAACATTTAATAATAAACTGATTCGACAAAGGCTCTTATATAAATATAAATACATATGTAGGCAGGTGTTTGTATGTCTGTTATTTGGTCATTATTGGTTGGTTGTTTTCTTTATAACTTATAATCTCTGAGTGCGGTTACGCCGTACTTACAGCACCAAAACAGCTGTGTTAGTAGTCCGTTGTAGTCGACAGGCCCGAAGACGGATGATGTTGCTGTTTGAACTTCAAAACGAAGTAGACAATATAACAGCTGATATTATATTTACATACCAAACCAATGTTACTTAATGCATTATAAATTTTAATTTTAATTCTTCACAAAATCATTTAATTGTTAATTTAACCTAAAGTTTTACTAAGTTAGATGCTTGCGTCCGGGACTTCAGCGCTGACCCGCCTTTAAAAAGGCGGTACCGCAGCACGTGAGCACTATGGATTCGGCGTCAGGGAGTTTGCATATGTATTCCCCGTATTGCACACCCATCAGATTAACAGTAAGTTAATTGTTAACGGCAGCAATACGCCTGTCGCGCTGTAACTGGGCAACAGTGCAACTTCAATTACAGAAAGGGCACAGGCAAGTGATCACAATTTGAATGATTGGCGTAGCCGCCATGGCACAATTTGCTTATGCCAGCCGCCACGTTTCGGGAAGACGCCTATACACAAACAAATCTTTTAAGTAATATGCTATGCCGGGTTTTTATAATATGTTTAGACAATTTCTGTCCAATATTAAGGGGAACGCACTTTTCACCGTTTTTAGTATCGGTTTCTTTCAATTAATATCAATAAAACGAGCATTAATATGACGATGCCGCCAAGTTATTTTTCAATAAGAAAATTGTTGCACACGTCAATTGCAGAAAGAAAATGCATTGCCCGAAAACCAACTAGTTTAGTGGTCGCTACGCACTGAGTCAGAGTTGCTAACTAGGTAACCATTTAGAGTTGCTAATTAAGTCACAAAGGTCACAAAGGGTTGTGAGTGGTTCGGCCGATGCATTATTATCGATCAGCTGTTTACATGTGTGCTTACAGGCTGATCGTTGTTACAGTCACGTCCCATTTTTCTCATTTTTTGTTGATATTAATTTACCTATATGTAAATCATTACAAGCGTATCATCATGTCATCCATATGTTCTGCGATTTTGTTGATGTTGATTTGTGTGCGCCTAGTATTTACACACAGCTCACTTGGACAAGCCACAAAATTAATTTTTGTCATCATCTCAATCAGCTTCTTGTTCCACATCCGTCCAGACTGTTTCAGCCCATATAACGGTTTTCGAAGTTTAAGAACAGGCATTCTTTGTTCTTCAAACGCCTTTTGATGGTTGGCTGTTTTTCAGTTCCATTCACTTTCAGTGCTCCGAATTCCTGTGCATAAGGCCATTATGCCATTCAATAGCCCGTGGACTTTCCAATCTTCTAGTGTTATGACGTCAACACTGCTCAGAAGATTCAGCTTGCGCCGCTTGTCGTCTGGTCTACTTCATTCTTGCCCACTTGTTCTTTGATCCTTGCCGTTGGTAACGGTGTTCCCGTTGTCTCTTTCGATGTCTCTGCTGCTGCCTTTGTTACTAACTCTGCTGCTGTTGAAGTTCACTCCACGCAAAAATGTCATATTATTTTCCTCTTTGAGGCTTTGCATGTTTAGATGTCCATATTTTATAATGTCCTCACTGCCACTTTTTCCATTTCCATTAGGAACTCTGTTTTGGTTATTTCACACAGAAATAAATTGATTCTATGATTTGAAATAATCAGAGCTTTACCGTTTTCGTCACATACACACGCACGACTCTTCTTGAAGGTTACAGTACAGTACAGTACAGACTCCTTTTACTGCTCTGCTCACCTAAATAAAGTTGCATAGTAATTTTGGCACGTTTGTAAGTTTTACTATTGACGTTTTCGTTTTAATCATAATGACTCCTCGTCCGAATACTTCTAATGACTTTTCACCAGCAAGTGTAATTGTATCAGTGAATTGTTCTAACGCATGGCGCCACTATCTAAGCATTTCAAGCAGTCGTTCACTGTTTTTTTTTATTTTTTCCTTTTAAGTTCTCTCTTTCTCTCCCTCGAAAAATTGCACTCGCTTAGCTGCCGGCTTCTGCAGCTTAACTACAGCTAAATAAAGTTTATAACGTGAAATATACTTGTGTTATTTTTAGATAACAAAGCTATCAATAAGATGATACCGCAAAATTTTGATAAACCGACGTGCTTTTTTTTATTTGTGTACTGTTGTGATTAAACCATAAAGTGCGTTTAATAAACAATCACACAAATCAAGACGATATTGGTGATTCAAGTGAGGTGATTAATTTAATAATAAGACAAGTGCATAATAATCGCCAGTTAGTGTGCCTCTGGTTCGCTCTGAACTTTTGTGATGTTGTTTCGCGCGTCGGTATATAAGCAGTTGTTCGTTGGGGACACATAGAAACCGTTCGTTATCGATGCATATATGTTTAGTTAACTATCAAACGATAGGTGATAAGCGAAACTGTCGAATTTATGAATCACGTTGGGACTTATCCGTTAATAAAATAGTTACATGTAGAAATTACAAATATCAATCGTAATTTCCCTTAACTAATAACTGCTTTCATTTGAAGAATCGTTTTCGGAAAAGAGGAAATTGGCTAAGTACTCCACCAAGAACAATCTCATTCCCTTTAACAATAATTGTAGAATTTTTTTTTTTTAAATCCATCACCTGGTTTAGATCGACATGAAGCCAAAAGTAAAATTCCGAAAGGAGAAAAGAATTCAAAATAATTTGTTTTTTTAGCTTACGGTGGTTAACTTAAGCATAAGTTATTTTTAATTCTTTTTTTTTCGTTTTTATTGATTATTGTTTAGGCACCGCAAAACTGACAGATTACCCGCAATTGCTAATAATTAATCAGACGTACTGAACTATTTTAAAAATTGGATGGTGGTTGATTTGACGAAAAGGAGAATTCAGTGAAGTTAACGGTTTTGTTGGAATTTTGACGAGGCTATACGAACTTCGGACATTCAAATTGTTGTGGCTGTGGGAGTTGGAGAAGTAACCGTAATACGTTATTCATAGCCTCACGTTGGGTGCCATTTAATTATGAGACGAACACGTTGAAGTGTGGAGCAAACTGGAGGCGTTTGCCGCCTCTGTTGACTGTGCACAGGGAAAATGGGGTGGGTGATTTTGCTACCTAGTAGCCTGCCGTGTCAGAAAAAGTAGTAACTCTGTCTACTACTAAAGGAACAACGATACAGAATAGCTAACAGAATCCACTAGTGATATATTTAATTCGAAGAAGATGTTGATGTTCTAACCCGCCTAATCTATAAAGACTAATATTCGGTGGCTTTACTCTATTTAAGATGCAAAACCATATTTATCTCAGGAGCCCATTAAACTATTTTTAAGCCATAATTAATTTCTTATATACTTCACAATGATGGCTTTAGTTCCATTATTTTTAATATTAATTTTAGGAGTTTTACTTAGTTACTAATAATTCATTTAATTTCTTTTTCTCCAATTTGGATCAATTAGCATTCAATAAAATATGTAAGATAACTAAATGTCCTACTCAATCTCTCAAACCTCCTATGGGTGCTTGAATTACCAGCGATAGATAATTTCAGCGCTTGATTTTGAATTTGTTGTCAGCAGCAGAGAAGAAACTTAATTGATTTTAGTTGCAGCACGTTTAAGTTTGGAGCCTTGAGTGTCTGAATATAAATAGCTTATTTCTAGTCTTAATTAGATATCCGCATTATGTTAAGTGCAGTTTGAGCTGCAGCAGCCAGCGTCAGCAGCGGTCTCATTGTACAGCGCTCTCCTTGGGCAGCGCTTTCTCTCCCTTACTTGTTTCGCATAGCTCTAACTAATCGATCGATCTTAGATATTTTCGTTGTGAAAAGGATTATCAAATGGCTTCAAACGTTTAATAAGCTAAGTGTTGGTTTAGCAATTGGGTTCAAACCTTCTGTACGATTTCTTCAAAAGCAGAAAATCTTACGCTGCAGATAGCGCACAGACTCAATAAAACAAATATGCACTCTACCCTTTGGTTGCATGTAGATATTTCGGACGGCCTGAAGTAAGCAGGTGTAAATAAGAAAATATTAAGACGTAATATCTGTAAGCGCATAAATAAGGATTGATTGTTGGGTCAACTATAAATAGAATTACTAGCCCTAAGCAAAGGTTATTCTCTAAGAATTTTGTATATAAACCATGTAGTCTTTATGAAATTAACTAGTACGAAAATAACTCTTTGCGTATTAACATCGTTCAGCCCAATTTGTTTCAATTGTGATTGCGGCGACACTTTGTTACTGGTACATGAACCGGTAGCATACCAAACACATTTTACCATAGCCTAAGAAGTGACAGTAGGAAGTTCACTTTTAATTCTTCATTTGATGACCCCGACTTTTGGAGTTTAGTTTCATTTGGCGAACTATCCATAATTTGTCAGCTGGCGACCGTCATTCATCATTTACCAGGTGGTAAATCAGCAGTCTATTTCGATTCATTTGGCGAATCATGGTCATAGATTTGGTCAACTTGGAGACCTACATTCGAATTTGGTTAACTTGGCAACCATTTTCGCAGAAAGAATTCCTTGTTAACTTGGCAACTAGGTAGCATAGATCGGCAACAAAAAGTAACGTTACCTGATCACAAAAAGGACTAAATAACACATCTACGGTCTTTTGGCGACGAATAAAAATAAAAAAAAACAACCAATTCCAAAAATACCTCCAACGAGTCAGGTTTTACGCTAAATAAAAAAGAGAATTAAATAAATAAAAACCAAATGGATTCAGCAAAACTCAACGCGTTGCTGGACAGGCAACTAGTTACTGGCGAGGAGATACAAAATGTAATTCGAAACTACAAAAAGGTTCATGTAGATCGAAAAGCTAAGCAAGGATATTTTCAAGAGCGCCTGAAAATATTAAACAACCTTTGGGAGACATTTTCAAAGGAAGAAAGTAATTTGCAAGAAATTATTCAAAAAATTTAACATGGCTATTTGTTTAAATGAATAATATGTGCAAATAAAAAATGTAGTACTTGAATGCAAACAAAAATTGCTAAGTGAAATAAGCTCAATGGAATTGGAAACTATGTCCTTGTCCACTGTAAACGAAGAGTTGGAATTAGAGCCAATGACTCGTGAGCAAAATGTATTGCTCGACAGCTTGGAGCGAATAATGAACAAAATGACTAATGAGACTCGCCAAGGTTTTGAAAAAGTTATAAGAAAATGTTTGAGTGAGATAACAAACATCCACGTCCAAATTTATAAAAAATGTATGGATCCCAATAAGATTGGATAAGATGATAGGAGATATTTGGCTGCTATAGATGCTGTCGTATCAATTCAAACCATGACAGGCGAAGAATTTATTCAGCGACCTTCCAGTACATCTCAAATGCATGCTGCACTTCCTCTGCCAAAGATAGAAATTTTCAAATTTAATCGAGATTATGTAAAGTGGCAGCAATTCTTTGATATTTTTAAGAAAATGATTCATGAATCTACATTACCGACTATTCAGAAGAAGTGGTATTTAAAGAGCAACCTCAGTGGAGACGCGGAGCGATTAATCAGCATGGAATATGATGCAAGAACGTTTTAGCAACAAACGAGTGCTAAGTAACCCATTAATCAATAAGCTATTAGATTAGCCAACAACCATAAGTGAGGCGATATCTATCAAAGCGTTGCATGATAGCATAAATTAAAAGTTATCTGCATTGAATAACATTGGGGTTACAACAGAGACCTGGGATCTTATACTTCTTCGCATCTTGACCAAGAGGTTAGATCGTCAAACTCATATGCTATATGAACAATCTGTTGTAGAGTTAAAAAAATTACAAGAACTAAGTCAGTTTTTGATATTTCTGGAGCAACGATTTCTTTCATTAGAGGCTGATAAAAAAAATGTTAGCACCAAAAAAAAAATATATGCACATCAATTGGAACAGAATACATTTGCTATTTCTGTGAAAAACCGAACCGAATGCAATGAGTTCATTAAGAAAACACCATCAGAAAGATTAAATTGGGTACAAAAACACAAACTATATGTTTAAATGTTTTAAGCTCGATCATAGTACAAAAACATGCCAGAGAAGTGATTATTATTTTAAGTGCAACAAAAAGCACACGTCGTTGTAGATCAACCAGCATAGAAGATCGAAACATCTCGTTGGAAACTCACGGCAAACATTACTTTGGCGGATCCCAATTTGGACTAACCTGAAAGAATTGACATACTTCTAGGAGCAGAATATTATTTTGAAATCATTCAAAACAATCGTTTGAAAATTGAAAGAGGAATGCCTAGGTTACAGAACACCAAACTAGGATGGATTATAGTTCGAAACCTTCAAGATACATCTTCCACTGCAAGCACATGCTTAGTGCTGACTGAAGAAGATAAGGTTGATCAACAAATAAAAAAATTTTGGGAACTCGACCATAACATCTTGCCTTTCCCCGTTGGAAAAACAATGCGAAAGAAATTTCCTGAACACATCAGAATTGCAGTAGACAAGAAACTTATCGTCCGACTCCCATTTTTGGAAAATACTTCAGCACTAGGGGAGAGTCGTGATCTAGCAACACGAAGATTCTTTTGCTTGGAAAAACGACTGATGCGAGATCCTGTGACTAAGGCCAGCTACATTCAATTCATGAAAGAATACGAAGCCCTGGGACATATGAAGGATTTGGACACAAGAGAATAAGCAAAGGCACGCTATTTCAAATCACATCGTTGTGTGTTAAAACCCGATAGCTCTACAACAAAGTTTAGAGTACTTTTTGATGCTCCTGCAATTACTTCATTCGGAAATTCTCTTAACGACTTGATGCACAAGGGGCCAACTGTGAAAAATCCAATATTTTCAGTTTTGCTTCGGTTCAGAATGCACAAATATGTATTCACAGCTGATATTGAAAAAATGTATAGTCAGATATGGATGAATCCTGAAGATCAATATTATCAGACCACAGTATGGTGCAGCGACCCATCAGAGGATCTACGGTACTACAGATTGAAAACAGTTACATATGCTTAACTGGAGTGGATACACTACCAGAGGCTGTCCATATACAGCAACAGCTATGTAAACTTCTGGACAGCTCCGGATTTAAGTTAAGGAAATGGTGTGTTAATAATAATGTACTACTACAAGGAGTTCCAAAAAAAGATACCGCATATGAGGACTATTCTGTTAAGACCCTGTGAATCACGAGGATGCCTAAATTAGATCTTTTATGTGTTAAAACAGATATAAATATCAAGAAGAGATGTCATGTCTGAAATCTTCAGAATTTTTGATATTCGCGGACTCTTCTCACCAGTGGTTATGAAGGCAAAAATATTCATGCAACACCTAACAAAGGAAGGATTTAATTATAAATAAGACCTTCCAGTGCATCTTTAAGAGGAATGGAAACGGTACTGGGCGGAGCTGAAAATTATCGGCACTATTCAAGTGCCAAGTCACATATGTCGTGGAAAACTACCTATATCAACGGAAATTCATACATTTGTTGATGCTTCAGAAAAGGCATTTGGAGCTGCCGTATATATAAGAGCAACACATTAAGAGAAACAAACGACAAGTTGTTATGTGCCAAATCACACCTAGCCCCAATCAACACAAAAACTTTACCACACCTGGAACTAAAGGTTGCTGTATTGAAAGCTCAGCTAGTAGCAAAAATTAAAGAGGACATATTCATGAAAAACGCACCAACTTAATGTTGGTCAGATTCCAAGATCGTACTATCGTGGATTAATTGCCCATCATCCATTCGTGACAATTTCGTCGGGACGATCCAGGAATTAACATTACAAAAAGAATGGAGGCATGTTTTTTTCTTTGAGAACAATGCCGCTGATGTACTATCCAGAGGAATTGCTGCTGCTAAATTCGCCAAAGACAGTATGTGGTTTTATGGTCCACTGTTCTTACCCTTTAAAATGGCCACCACCGTTTGTCACAAAAAAAGATGAGATGGAAAACACAAACCCCCCAAGGATTAGTCAGAGGTCCATAATGACTTTCACCAGAGAAAGGGACATCATCTACAATATCCGGCATGATGGCTCATTCAATAAGCTAGAAACATAGCTTATATGATGCGTTTCCGAAAGGAAAAAAGATATACCTGCCAAATTATACTGTTCAATGAACTTCAAGATGCTAAAAAATCATTATCCGTAACATACAACGGAAAAATGACCCTCGCTAAGCTGCCGGCTTCTGCAGCTAAACTACAGCTAAATAAAGTTTATAACTTGTGTTATTATTAAATAACAAAGCTATCAATAAGATGATACCGCAAAAATTTGATAAACCGACGTTCTGTTTTTTACTTGTGTATCGTTGTGATTAAGCTACAAAGTGCGTTTTATAAACAATCACACAAATCAGTTGTGCGTAGGCGATATAGTCTATTTGTGCAGTTGGCAGCAATTTTGTGTGTGCTTTAAGCGTAATCATGAACACATCAACAGTCGCGTCCAATGATAGTGTGCCGCATAAATTTCTTATTGTAAGCGCAAGGCGGAATCAAATTTTGCCGCGCTACAGAGGCTAAACGTTTTGCGGCCGGTGCCATTGATAAGTTGGATTGATTCAAATTAGGTATGAACTTATAAACAAAACGGAAGCCTCATTTAACCTTATCTGGGGCGTCTTGACTACGATAAAATAGGCAGTGATTTAAACAGAAACTTTCGGAGGCTGTTTGTAGAAGTGGCTTGTCGCTTAAAAAGGCAGCAGTAGTAGGGAAATGAGGATTCTATGACAGGAAGTGGCTTATTGCTTTTGATTTTAAATTGCTTTATTGTTGTAGTTAATTAATTTTTAGAAAAATTTGTGGTTTTGGATCACGTATGAGATATTTATGATCGAAGGGTATAGATTTATGGATAAGCCTTTTTTAATAGTGGGTTGACATGAGGTGGAAATAATAAAATAATAGTTTCGCTACAGTTATTAAACAAGGTGGAGCTAAGAAACAGTTTTTAGGTAAATATTTAATTACAAAAATAGTTTTAGAATTCAATCAAAGTTTAAGGCACTTTACCATTATGTTTCTAAATATAAACGAACTACAAAATCTATAAGATGGGTTTACATCATACTTAAATTACAGATAATAATAAAATCCAATACAACTAGTGCGTTTCTCAGGGCACATACAGCTTTATTTTGATAAGACCCACA